>MU826835.1:12275-32275 GCA_029204205.1 Desmophyllum pertusum | reverse complement strand
CGTATTAGTAATTACACGTGCGATTGAAATATTCAGGTACGAGCTTGTTGTGCATTTCACTCTCGAAAAATACTATTTCGAGAGCTCGTTGTTTCAACTGAAAAACGGTATTTTTTACAGGTAATTCAAAATTATCAAACCGTAATCCATCGCCACTAGTTGAAACGTAAAAAGGTGTACATGTGTATTTACGGTGGTTCAGTTTGTTTCGATTGAAGCATTTCAGTGCACAGAAATTGCAATGTAAATCAACAGCGTTCGGCACACGTGGCGCGTTCTTGCCATGGTGTTCAAAAAATATGTTGTTGTTTCCGATACAAAATAAAGTTATTTATGACTGTTGTCTGGTTTCTTTGAATAGCGTTGACTGAATACGAAAATAAAGAGTCCGCGAAATTGAATGAAATATATAAACAATTTAAGAACTTGCATGCTGAAAATTGCGAAAAATAATTTATCCACTTGTTTTTTTTATATAACTGGCGATGGTATGTATCAGGCCTTGCCTTTCTCTTGTGCACTACAAAACTCTCGAAATCTTCACTCACCTTGAAAAGTACGCGGTTAATTACCGCGTTATTGTACTTATTTTTACGGCACGTGCACTGGAATACGGCAAATTATCATAATTAGATTCACAGCTCTAAAGGCGTCGTTGTTGAATATATTATTGACTCGTGTGATCTTCGGAGACGGGAAAAACTACAACTTTGTGTCCAAGCTTTCGTCGCGGATATAGAATTTCCGGAATTGATACTCGAGGAAGGTAAACTTAGTACATTGTATTGTGATGTGACAGAAGCGGAATTTCAAAAAAGCCTTTCAAAAAGAAGATCGAACGTTTCAAAGTCTAATTTCACATTTTTACTCCCTTAGATGCTAACAACTTTCAACGAGTCTTGAAATTGCAAAATCTGCTTCTGTCACATCACAAAAGAGGTTATTATCTACCACTAGGTAATACAAACATTTAATTTAGAACGCTTCTCAAGTTGAAAGCTTGGACACAAAAATTGCATGTCCGCAATTCTAACTTTAGAAGCTTAAAGTATCACCGTACAGCGCGATCTGCCAGAAAAAACCACAATCATGATATAGTTCCATCATCCGCCAATATCCCTATTAAGTTTCAGCGGAATCGACTTTCAAAATTCGGAGATTTGAAGGTTTAGAAGACAACACCCACCCCAGAAATAATTAAGCTTATGAATTTATTCATGGTCAAGGGTCATGCGTCACCTTAAGGATGTTTTTAAAATTACATCCCACGTGTCGTCAATTACAATTTTTCTTCCAGCTTACAACTCTATTAAATGATATAAATTTACATTTGTCAACTACATCTAGTCAGTAATCACGTTACTGTACTTACACTGTACTGACATCGTCAAAATATATTTGAAAAAGTGTCATATGATTCATTCTTTTGCGGATGTGGACGATCGGATCATGGCGGATTTAACCGCCCTCATCGGATGCAAAAAGACATTTTCAACAGCTTAGTTTATACATCTAGAAAGATATGGATCCGTTTTTGATGTGAAATCGGTTGGCATTAGAGAATAGAGACAGCTCGCGTGTCTCTGACGTATTTTTCAGTGTACAACCATTAATAAATGATATCAATTTGTATTCGCAACTCAAACGAAATTTACTGAACTTTGTTGGTTATTTGAACATTCATGTACGTATACTCCTCTCCTGGTACTGTACAGAGCATGTTTGCGAATTGATACCGTGTCTAAATAAAGTTGTACTGACTACTATAATTCCGTGACCAGAATGAGTGTGTCACCCGACTCGACCTTATACGACATCTTGAATACCCTTACGGATATGAACGCCACTTTGTTGATATTTTTGTAGAACGTTGAATAAATTTGGATGGTATTGTTAGCTTTGCCTATGGCAGGTATCTCGCATGTGGAGCCTACCACTATTAAATGGCTCAACGGAAAAGAATAATAAAAAATTTCTTCGAAAACCAATTAATTCGCCAAGACGTTGGGCTACGGTATATAAATTAGGGGAGCGAATCGCAGGTGGATGTCTCTGAGTCTATTTGGAATTGTTGACTAAAACTGGTCTTTGGAAAATACAGCCTTAGGATAGAAGGGAAGATAAAGAGTCGATAAAAAACATGGAGTCGTGATGTGCATACGAGTTACTTTTATTTAATTCATTTCGTTGTTAAAAAAAAAAAGGCGATTGTAAACAGTTGTCTTAATGATATGACAGTTTGCAAAGGAAATATATTAACAAATAAAGTACTACTTTAATTTTTGACTTTATTTTTCGCAAAGAGAAACAATTTTCAAATTTGATGTTATTTCGTTTAATAATAAAGACCGCGAAAAGCGTTCTTATAGAAAACCACTCTCGCAGCCATGCAAAAATATACAGCAGTTTTTTGTACACGACCTTCCAGTCGGTGAAAAGATAACGTGGTGCCCTTTTATATATATGTAAAAAAGAAGAGGTACTTGCATTGAAGATCTGAACCTTCTGTACAAACATTCAGTTTATTTGTCATCATTCGATAGGACAAACTGTCTAAAATTTTGCTTGATCGTTTTTGTTTTGTTTTGCGCTGTCTATCTTCGCAACTGTGTTAGTCGCATGCATTTAATCAATATTTATTGCTCTGGGTGCCAAATTGTCGCAGCGGCTTACTAGCGTTTCCAATTTTTCCTTTATAAACTAAAAAAACTCATAACCCTAAATTCTGTGGCGCCTTTTTTTAACATTGTATTACCACTTAACTACGCGAATAAAGGGGACAAAGCTATGCCGCCGAGTGTGGTACTGGGTAGTTATACAATGCCGGTCAGTAACCGACTTATTTATATACGAGAAAGATTAGTAACTAAAGCTCTTGAAGCAAGCGGCGAACATTACTGATATTCAGAAAGAAGAAATCTTTGATGAAGAAAAAAAGCTTTTTGTGCGATTTCATCAAGAGCTTAAGTTGTGTTCTTTTTTGTTGTTGTTGCGATTATTGATTCAGCGACACAGATGGTTTAATTTTCGTGATTTTCAGCGTGTGGTTCAACTTCGATGTCTTTGTGTGCAGCATAACAAATAAATTTAATTCTTCCCCCGCGTCAATATATATATATTTAATATATTCAGAAGTCAAAATCAAATTTCGATAAATTTGTGCGCGGTTTGCTTTTCAACTTTTACACAATGTGTTCTTATTGGAATTAAACAGCGAACGACCGGTTCAAAAAGAAAACCATCTGATGACCAATTATTCATTTTGCTCAGTTTTAAATGAAACTCACATTACCGATTCCTGCAGAAATCTTTGCTCATCGATATGAACAACTTCACCGAAGTTTACTCTGACTTTTCGCGTTGCTTGAGGCGCGATATTTAGGTTATTAGTCTCATTAACATCCTCCGCATCTCTGAATTGCCGAAAATTGTTTCGCACGCTTCGATATGCCACGCGATCGCGTCTCGTTTCGTATTTTGGAATGAGTTCTCGACGCCAATAATTATTCCAGAACTCTTTTCTCGCTGTGTAAACGTTATGCGGCGATGCCGCGGCGATCTGCACTGTGCAGGGCGTACGGCTTTTCGTCTGCGTCTTCTTCGTGAACTTCTTTTGTCGTCGCGGCACAGTTTCACAATTTCTGTTGTTGTTGTTGTTGTTCTCTTGATCGCTCGTCTTCTCCGCGGATTTTAAGCACGAAAATGCGAACGACTTCAGTGCGCTGCACGTGACGAAGATGCCTTTGCAGTATCGCCTGTGAAGGAAGACAAATATGAACGGGTTGATAGCCGAGTTCGAATATACCAAGATAAAACAGAAAACACGGATGGTATAAAAGTACTGCGGGTTATCTGATCCTGTACCGAAATCATGCCAGATCCATATAATATGGTTCGGCAGCATACACAACGAAAAAGCAATCACAACAATTATAAATATCCTAACAATTCGCATGTTCCGTTGCGCTCTCGCTTGCATGAGTGGCTTTTTACTGTTGCGCTTTTTCTCGCCAATCGCCTTGTGCATTCTTTGTATGTCTCTCCATAGCTTTTGGCTTATTCTGATGTAGTTAGCGGTGATGACGAATAATGGCAGTACGTATAATGCTATGAACACTGCCATGGTGAACACTTTAGGGTGCCAGTATGGTCGCGGCCAATTTTCGGTGCATTGCAGTTTTCCATCGTGCGTTTCAACTCTAAGAATTGCAATGTAGGGACCAACCAGGCTGATGCTTGCAATCCACAGGAAAAACACGATTGCGAGAGCTCGCTTGGCCTTTATTTTGGGCTTCAACGGTGGCATAACGGAACGGTGCCTCTCCCAGCTCATGAAAAGCAACGTGTAAACCGACACAGCCATCAGAATGGTTTGCAAAGGGTACACCGTTTTGCAAAGGACGTTTCCAAAAGGCCACTGCTTCGCTAGGATCTCCGCAAAGTCAAAAGGAATACTTATGACGCAGGTTGCCAAGTCAGTTGTGGCCAAGTTGAGGATGAAAACATCGGTGATACGGAGGCGGCGTCTCTTAAAAACAGCCAAGCATATCAGGGTATTTCCTATCAAGCCTGCAGCAGTGATTATAGGAAAACACATCAGTTGTATGATGGCAAGTTGATCGAATCCCTCCTCGGAAACGCTTTTGTTTGTCAAAGAAGGCGCCGTTAGGTTCGCGGTTAAACTCCCAGTGACTGAGGATACGTTTTCTGCGAAAATAGCCGATGTGTTGCCGCTTCGGGCAGTGAAATTTCGCGAATTCATCGTGCGATGGTCGGAAACTGGCAGGGGAGAATTCGAAAGCTTTCTTCTTTTTTTCTTTCTTCTTGTGTTGGATCAATAAGCGGTATGCCCGCGAGTGAGCCTGAATGTCAACTCCTCGTATTTAAATTGTCGTTATTATCTTGACGTGAATAAATGCCTCTTGACCATCTGTCCCCGGATTGAATGGTCTACAATTCCTACTTAATAACGTCGGCTGGACAACCGGGTGAATATTAGAAAGACAACAGCTAATGTGTTTTAGAAACAGCATTTATTATAAATGCATGAATTCAGCACACCTACGCGAATAGAAACGTATCAAAATGAAAACAAAAAAAGCACTGTTTGTTAAACATCGAGAAGAACTTTCAACGCCCTAAAACCCGAATTAGAGCGGGTAACAAAAGTACCACAACTACCAAGAAAACGAAAAACCATTTTAATAAGTTCGAAATAAGCGGTTTTATTGTGACTATAGAGATGAATTTAAGATCGTCATTAAATATAACTGCAGCTGTATATTTTAACATAATGGCCTCAGAGAAAACAGCAAAACGAAACGCAAATCTGCGCGGTTTAAATAAAGCAGAGGTGGTTAAATTGACACGGAGACGGCTTACTTACTAACTTTATTTATTTAGTTTCACCTTTTTTTATTCTCAAGTTATTACACACGACACTGTGTTTCGGTTTTTTCTTAAGAGAAAAACTAAAACAGAACAGCTAGGGCCAGCTAGGTATATTTCTAAAACATGTTTACAGCGGATAATTTAGGTTTACCTTATTCTCACTAATTTTCGCGCGTACTTAATTTCGCGAAATCGACAGACCCATATTTCGCGGGGCTTTATTTCCGTGATTTCAGACAAAATTAGGGCTTAAAGGCTTAAAATATTTGTAAAAAATATCGTCTTTATTTTCGCGTTCGCGAAAACCGCGAAAATTAATATTCGCGAAAATATGTAAGAATAAGGGTCTTTGGAGAAAAAATTAATGTATTTGACGTGATAAAAATCAATTCTTGACATTTCTTCTTTGAATT
Source organism: Desmophyllum pertusum (assembly GCA_029204205.1). NCBI lineage: Eukaryota > Metazoa > Cnidaria > Anthozoa > Scleractinia > Caryophylliidae > Desmophyllum > Desmophyllum pertusum. The sequence goes on along the minus strand of MU826835.1, from coordinate 26,471 downwards.
AATTGTAATAAAAGAAAGATCTGATGCAGTTTCTTTTATTCCTCATCGCTATTGTTTGTCATATTCACAATGATAATAATTCGGATGCAATTTAGTCGGAAATCAGTTGTCTTTCGAGAGCAGTAATGTTTTATTAATTTGACTCAAATATATGATCATTTCTGTTGAATCAATGTTGTGCGGTTGCTAGGCGCAATTCAGTACTAAAAAATAATTAATATATTTTTCACTTTTTTGGTGTGTGTGATGTCCATGCGCATATAATTACCGCCTAGCCTGGCTTTTTACGAATCACCGCAAATGTTTAATTTCCCTATTTTATATATTGTTGTGAGTGTGAGTTATTGACCAAGCGTAAGTCCAGATATGGTTGTTACCGACCAAGCATGAGGTCCAGATGTAGACTGAATATTGGCCGAAGTTATATTCTTTGTTCATATATGTATGCAGTACCTCGACTTCATCTGGCGTTTTGCGAATCCCTATTTTCCTATATAGCATCAGATATTCATGAAATAAACAAGATACTACGCAAGACCATTTACCATAACTCTATGGATGGAAACATAGAAAATTGCTTCGTGTTTTTATTTCATAAAAACAACAGAAAACGTTTTCCTTGTGTTTCCATAGAGTTATGGTAACACTCGTGAAAGTTTGGGAGAACTTGAAATTGCTATGGAAACACGAGCCGTATCCAGTCTATCCGCAGCATTTCTCGTTCTCCCAAACTTCACTCGTGTTACCATAACTCTATGGAAACCCCACGGAAACACGGAAAACGTTTTCTATTTTGTATATAGCAGCTTGTTATTTATTTGAAAAGCAACTGATGATGGTTACTGGTTGTCCGAAACATGTCTTCCATTTAAAACTCAAAAGTGTCGTGACTTTCTTTAAAGGAGCTATGTCACGATATTTTAAGTCATTTTTGTGAAGTGCAAAATCACCTTCAAATTGAAGAAAGCCTCAAAATGATAGTTTACTAAGGTAGACAAATGCCAAAGAGGTAATAAGAAATTAAACAGGAACAAGGATGGTTGAGGATGGAGAAGATTAAGGGGGGACTTCACCTAAATTTCAAGGAAATTTTAAGAGGTTTAAAGAAGGAATAGAAGAATGAAAATAATTTTTGGAACACCAACAGACAGTTGATACCCACGCGGGTGCTCTTTGCGTGGTTATCGTGAACTGTCTCTCAATTGTCAATCTACTAATTTTTAACTTCAAATTCTAATTTTAAAACTACATTAAATCTTCAATATTTCTCATTTTCCTAAATTTTACAACTCCTTTGAGAAAAACTATTTCCTCCCAAATATACCCAAAAATTTACAAAACACTCCATAACATAGATTCATGGATGAGCATAGAGTTTTTGGATTGCTTGAAACGTGAAAGAGATATTTCTATTTAACCCATGTTAAGTCGCGGAAAAATGGCATTTAGGTTAAGTCCCGCCTTAAGACGGATTGCGAACGGCGAACTTGAAAAAATTGGCCAATTTTTTCAAGATGCGCCAACCGTGACGTAGCTCCTTTAAATTCCCTGTTCATGACCAAGCACCAGGTCCAGATGTTGAAACATTGGCAGAGTTCTTTACCATAATTTACCATTGATGATGATTTGTCTGGGTTATGAGCCCGCGACAACAGACGTGTCCGCTATGTTATGGACATTGTATTTTTACAACGTGATCGGACATCAGCATATAGAAGGCGCCTCTGGCTGCCGCTATCAGTCCATTGTTGATCTCGTTGTTCCCCACCGGCCACCCAACCCATGGCATGTGAAGTGAATGAATGGAAATGCCGGACCACACACCGGGGACTACGTCCCTACTCTTATCGAACAGTGATGTGGGTTCTTTAACGCAGTCCCCTACTAATTTACTATGAGAAGGTGTAAGAGACAAGGCCACCACCCATTATACCTCTATGGAAATATAAAAACTATTTCTTGCGCTTATTTCGTACAGGAAATAGCACATCTTCTTTCCGCCTTGTGAATGAAGCAGCCGTTAATGTTTAGGAGAACTCGACACAGCTGTGGAGCGAGTATTTTCAACAGCTTTTTCCTCGTGCTACCAAACATTCGCTTGTGATATTGTAACTCTATGGAAACAAGGAAAACATTTCCTATTCCTGAGTGATACTCAACGGAACAAACAAACAAAAGGGTTTTTGGTTAACAAGAGATTGAGAAACGAAAGATCATGATTTGGCGAGACCTTTTCCAACAGGATGTGGTGTGCGGAAGGTCATAGGTTCGACTCCTGCTGGGGAACTCGGAATTTTTTTTCCGAGTAGCTTGTGTCACTGACAGAATAATATCTTTGTCACCTTTTCCAGTCTTTCAAAAGTAGCCAATCGCTCCGGCCCTTTGATCGACTAAAAATACAGAATAGATATTGTTTTTATTTTATAAACATATTCCATTGAAGTCTGATAAGTCTGGTCGGTGTTTCTTGCAACCTCGTCCCCAGGGCCCTCTACGCCTTTCCAAATGGCGGCGGGCTCGCGATTGGCCAATTTTGTGGCTGTTCGCCAGGGTCTTCTTCGCGCCGCCATTTTGAACGCCGAGAAGACTCTGGGATGAGGTTGTCTTCTTTGTCAGCTTCTTCGTTTGCTTTTACAACTGGGAATTTTCGCGCTTTTTTTCGACTTTTTTTAAATCGCGAAAATTCGATAACACGAAAAAAAGATGTTGCGAAAATTATAAAGGTAAATGAAATGTCAAGTAAAATCAAATGAAACGTTGTAGATCCTAACACTGGATTCATAATTTTTATTTGCATCATTATTCTTTTCACTGCCATTCTGTTCTTTAGTACAGTCAGCAAACTGTCCATTAAATGGCTCCTATGTCAGTCCATCTCTAACTTATAAATTTGGGTGTTACACACACAAAAAATAAAACATCAACAGTGTTTTTATCTTCTTCTCTTTCAAATTTACTTTTCTCACTTTGAGATGACTTGGTTTCTTAAAAATTATGCAAAATCACGAGATTGCCACTAATTTCACTGTTACGCGAGCTTTTTTTTAATCAAAACTCCCCTGAGCGGTTGCAAAGGATTTCCGTCAATTATACGTGTCATACCTTATATGGAAGTGTTTGATTTTACCGCGAGTGAAACACCTTTCCATATAAGGTATGACATGTATGATTGACAGAAAATCTTTTGAAAACCGCTCAGAGGGGTTTTGATTTAAAAGGTCGCGGAACAGCTGAAATCGGTAAGAAGTGTCGCGCGATATCGCCCTTAAAATAGCTAAAATTTATTATAAGTGTATCTCTTATGTAGGCTTTGTACTTCGTAAAATATTCTATTGAATTCTTTTATCACAGTTCTTAATCTGATAATTTTTTTCCGCGAAATTTTATTCCAAGATAACCGTCTCACGAATGCGATGGGCCACACCCCAACCCCATTCCCCGGCATCAGCCGCCATCTTGGAAAAAAACGCCGAAAAACTCCAATGGACAAAGTTGCGCATTACAACACCATCATATTGATTGGATGCTGTGCGAACTCTGATTGGCTAAAACGCCTTGGCTATAACGAATCCGCGAATTTGATTGGCTGTGCCATCGATAGGCAACGCTCGTAGACTAACTGTTCATAAAACCCATAACTCAATCAATCAACTTTATTAACGTGTCAAGTCTTTTCTAGCTCAATTTTTCAATTGTGGCACCTTACTAAGAGCGTAAAAAATACTAAAGCTAAAAAATTGCAGTAAGATATCTAACGAGGTTCTTCAAGAAATAAATAAGATGATTATATATGTCTCTAAAAATAGATAAATAAATAACTGTGTTTATCACCGTATTGGCCATAATTTTCCACAAGTCGCTGTTCTAAGGGCAATTTTTTTCTGTTTTTAAAAAAGGTTGATTTTACTTTCAAGAGGGGCTAATTTTTCATATCGATTTTTTTGTTCATGTTCATTTAGCTTTTAAAGTTGTTTTAGGGACATTGGCTCTGTATATTTGAATGCATCTGGCTTGGTGAACCATGGATCAATTCTAGTGGCTGCAGCATCTTCCTCCCAATCTTGAACATCTTCAAGCATCTTCTCCAATTGTATCCCCGAGTTGCAGTTTTGATGACATAACTTGATGTCCTCCGGCCTTGTTACTCTTATCTCAAGCACATGACATGTATAGCCAAACACTCGAGCAAGACACTTGTACACTGCATATTCCCAGCATTTGGTGTGAACAACCATCCACTACAATGAAGGAACATAAATTTGCCATGGCGTCCAGGAAACAAGAGCGGCAGTAAGCCTCGGCAATATTCAGTTCAGAAGGATCTGGGGCTGAGGTGCTGCCTGTCTTGTGAAATAGCTGCTTGGAGCTGCAGTATGCATATCCACTCTGACCACCTCTTGCTTCAACTGAATTCTCAACAAGATGTGTTTTGCCACTTCCCTGGATCCCCCTCATAATCACCACAACTCTATCCTGAGAGGGATTCCTGAGCTCTGCCAATCTTGTTAGCCCTGCATCCAACTTAGCAGCATCCCCAGACTGAAACAGTCCTTGAACTTCATTCCTTTCCTCTTCAGAAAGTTCCTCACTTTCACACAAATATTCCACATGTTGGCTCAGTTTTCTTGGCAAAGTAGAAGACAGTGATTTCAAGGAGTTTTCCACTGTGGATACCTTTTGGTGAGTGCCATCAATGTCTTTTGGCAGAAACCTGGAGAAAAGGACAATGGACTCTACACATTGCTCTCCAATTTCATGGTTAGCTTTCACCAAATCAGACAATGTTTTCTGCACATGTCCAGCACTTGAGAAATCCCTGACGATCCAGCTCTCATAATGGTCACGTGCGGCACATATGTATCTCTGTTTCCTTCTAAACTTATCCCAGCTTTGTCAAACTTGTATTTTAGAGCCTGGACAAGTTTTGACAGTCTAGCATCAGGTTTCAACTTTGGCATACACGATTCTGTTGTGAAAATTGTCCGAGACCATTAAATCGCAATTTGTGGCTGAGTGGAAGGATGGATACCAACAAGGGCTGGACTGATTTTAGGATACTCTTGGCTGTGACTACATGAATCCTCACTGTTCAGAGTTAACATGAGCAGAGTGATGTGAAGTCTTTGCTTTGGTGTAAGCTCATACTCTACTTTCTTGGTCAAGCTCTACTTGGATGGTATCTTGAATCTGCTGAAGCAAAGAGGTACATAGAAGCTCATTAAGGCATAATGCCATCATTGGAAGCCACAAGCCTGAACAGGTTTTACGGGATACTACCTACTGTACATGTATAAGCCTCTCTGAGTCCTATTTTATTTAAGTGCATCAGGCTCAAGATTCAATGGTCAAAAGTTCAAACCTGACCATATATGTGGGGGGGGGGGGGGGGGGGGGGACAGGGGGCAGGAACACAGGAGTAAAGGGGGCGGGAAGTCTACGAAAGAGAGAAATGCACAGGAAGCGGAACCAAAATGGAAGGAGCTAGAAACCGGGAGCACAAGGTACGGGAAGCGTACGTTCAGACCCCCTGTCCTCACCATATTTATCTGTCTCTGGGCAGCAACACTGTATAGCCCGGCTCTCCCAGTTTGGGTTTCGCAGCAAAGAAGCCATGAGTTACAAGTAAGGGAATGGGGCAACCCTTCCTTTCTCCATTTCCATTTCAGTCACGCAAAACCCAAACAAGAGAGCCTGCTTGCAGGTTGACTTGCCACAAGTGGACCTTCGATGCTTAGTCAAGTTACACGATAGGGAAACCTACAAGCAACAAATTCATGAGCGAGCACAAATTTACCAAAATCCCAAGTTCAACCTTAAAAAATCTGCCAACATCCAGCTTGAAGGTCAGTTTTTAAAACAACTTTTACTTTTAAGTTGTTAAGTTTGTGCTACTAGTCAAAAAGACAAAGTGTTTTCTTATATTTGTCTTTTCTTTTCTTATACATACCACAGACTCTATTCATTACTTTTTATTTTTAATTCCTTTTCTGTTATCAAGTATTAACCCACCTTAGTGATGCTGTTGATTATTCCCCAAGTCGGAAATCTGCACACAGCAATGAAATAGTTTGGGCCAGTCTTTTCCTTCGCAGGTTTTGGGGAGTTCGGAAACAATGCAACTTTCATCATCAGTCACTGTCGGTACATGTAGACACTTCATTAGAGTCATGGCCATGGATACCAATTCCTCTCTTTCACATCCAAAATGGTCTCTTTGCTACCTGTAGAACCAAATACTTTGTCGATACGCTCCCCTTTTTATCCCACACTATTTCGCCCAGGTACTTGAAGTATTGAATTCTGTGTCGCGGTATGGCAAGGTCCACAAAATGATCAACAGAAGCAAGGTCCTCCACGACAGATCTGTGAAACTTTTTCGACGATTCAATAAAGCGATCCAAGTAACCAACAATAAAGTCTTTTGGCGAAAGCTCCTCATCCCATTGAATTCCTGGATATGACATCACTCGCTGTTTTCATTGGAGGTTTCTTTTTAGAAACCTTCGAACCTCTTTCCCTTTTCGTGACGTCTGTTTCCTGAGTTTTACACAGACTTTGATGTTTCCCATTGCCTTGTTTTTCTGCAACAGCTTTTGTAGATAATTTGTTCAATCTCTTCACCAGACATTTTTTGAGTACCAATGATCCATCTGTCACACTATCTTTAGAGCTTGTTGTTTCTTCGTGTTTTATTAAAGCATCTTGCTTCCAAATCTGCATTTCCCTTCCAGAAAGAATTTACAAATGGCTGCTCTCTTCGGGTGACTTTCATCTCTTCCTGAGAAGAAGACATTTGGTTCAGTCGAGTTTGAGTTTTTTTATCCATTCTTTAGCTTCTTCTATGAGATTGTAGATCATGACTTCCCCACAGCTTTCATGTGCAACGTTGAACAGTAGTGATTCAAGTTCTGTATAAACAGGTTGATTATCTTGTGTAACACTGATGGAGAGGAGGACATCTGGGTATTTCTCTAAGAAGAAACAAATATATAGGTCTTCGTATGTTATTAAAACCCTTTATTCACAAAAGAAATTACAACTGAAATCAGTTTTGACATTTAAGAAAATAATCACACAATGTTTTAGTTTTGAAGAGATGTTTCGGATACTTCAGTACCCATCATCAGTTCAAGGATGTTTACAAATACAATATATATTTTATATTAAGTAGGCGAAAAAGAATTAATTACAGAAAATAATGTGACTAATAATTATTACTAAATAATATGAACAAATAAGTGTGAGAAAAATTACATAATACACTAGGGATATAACAGCATGAAAAACAAAAAACAAAAACAAAAATAGAACAAACAAGAAAAATAACTGTGAAAAACAACAATGAAAAAAATAAAAAAAATTAAGTAGAAGCGTTTAAGTTGTTTAATTTAGCGAGGGTTCGTTCCCATTCAATGTGAAGGGCTTCCTTGATCTTTAAGTTGGAAGCTAGTGGGAGCCCGAGTCCAAGTTTGGAAAAAGCAGACCTCAGAACAGAGATTCCTACATGACTCTGAACCCTGTAAATGTTTTATAGATGTGAGAATTACGGTCCAAATTTACTCTCAACAACATCTTTTTTGCCTGGAACTTTTTCCATCAAAATCAATGAGTTGCATGTGGATTGATTTGGTTGTCCATGCACATATGATGTATTATTAGCTCCCCTACCCTGTGGAACAATGGAGCACGCAACTCCACTCCAACCCTCCCCCCTCCCCCCCCCCCCCCCCAAAAAAAAAAAATGTTTGCTGTTCGATTGTTGTCCATATCTGAATCATAGAAGCCAATTTTAAGGAAATGAAAATTTTATTAACAATTTGAGCTTTTCGGAAACTATTAAAAAAGTTCGAACGGTTTCTGAGATAAAATAAAGCAGTTTTATAAGGAGGATGAATAACAAAATATGTATTGATACATGTAGGCCAGTGCCAGGTCGGCAGTCCTAGAGATAAAAGCTCATCAAATTTATCAAATTTTAGCCGGATAAACTATAAAGATCGGGGAAAGTACGGGACCATTTAAAGGATCGTGGACATGCTCTTACCTGGTATTGTGAAAACTATCTTCGTTTCACTTTGTTGAAGTTTCATTTCATACAACACAGGCTGACTCACAGGTTGTTTATCTTCTCTCCCGCTGCCATGATAGTAAATTGCTCTTCCGTAGATTGATCGCAGCACTTCAACTTCCATTTCTTGTTTCTTTCTGAGAGCACTCCATGATTCCTATGAAAGCAACTTGTTGATTTAAGAACGTTAGAAAAGTGTCGAAAGTGGTTCGCTGATCGGTGATATATGAGACCAGAAATTGCACCTTGATGGTGTAATTCGATGGTGTAACTTACAGCAGCCAGGCGCGCGAGAACTGGATCCTAATCTCATTCCCAGGTCTCCTCGAGCCTAATTTCACTGATCAATACAACAATGATTATTGTCTGCTTTGATCTCAACCAGCTGTAAGAGCAAACCTTCTTATACATTACTTCCTAATACTTAATTTCTCTATTTTTTAATATATATAAATACATAGTTCCTATTTTTTAATACTTACTTGTAATGCACATTTACATTTACACGACGCTCTCCCGTTGCTCCAATTTTTTGTGATATGTGGATAAATAAAGCTACTTACTTACTTACCTAAACAAATCGTGATTTAACCATGACGCACGTTTTCCTGACACACGCTTCGCATCGTTTTACATGTTTTTGCTTTCGAGTTTCTGATTGGTTTCAATTTGTTTTACAGTTTTGTTTTTAAAATTCTATTTCGCAGTTTCTATTCGTTTTTGTGATTCTCTCCTCCGCCGCGAGGGCTTTTCTTTGGGAATAATCGGGAATGGAAGATTGGGGAGAGTGGAAATTCCCCCGGCGCGCCTCTTTTCCTCCCCTTTCTTTTTTGTTCTCTCCCCCTCCCCCAAGGAAGCCCTCTCGGAGGAGAGAGGTTTTGTGATTGGACAGATGTCATGTGATTTACTGATTATTTTGGTTTTTTTTGGTTATTTGGCCAGTCATGGGGGGAAACTTATTAGAGAAGAAGGGGCTTATTCCCTCACCAAAGTATAATCAGCTAGCCCGACATAAAATTAGATTTAAGAGAACTAGTTTAACGATCATTGGCACTCCTGGAAAAAAAATGGACCGAAAAAACGCGTTTTTGGGGTTAAAGGGAGTGGTTTTTTGGGGGGTATTTTTTGGGGGCTAGATTTGGCGTTTCCCTATGGTTACGAAACATCCGTAAATTTTGTGAATGCGTGGAAAATGATGTTTTATATCGTTTTCTGAGTGAAATCGTTTTCCTCACTATCTTGGGCTCTTCCATTCTCCTCGTTATTCGTTTCTTCTTTTCTCTACTCTTTCCTTTTTCTTGCTAATCAATAAGCTTCGGCCCTTTTCATGTACTACTTTTCTGATCGAACTGGCCAAGGAAATAATTTTGGAAAAGAAATGTTTCGGTGTGATCCGCGCATTTTGGGCAACTGAATTTTTTTGCAACCGAAAAGTTCACATGGTTTTTTCTTGCGTAACTTTAGCGGAAGATTCGTTGGATTTTCCAAAACCGGATGCATTATTGCGAAGATCTTATCCCTTTGTGCAATTGGTGTTTCATGGCTTCAAGTTAATTTTTGTGGACGTGTCCCATTGATCGACGTCACAAGTGGTACACGAGGAAACCAGGAAACCCCCCTCCCGGCGGTTCCTGACCCGATCCGGAAGTGCAAGGGTTTTTATCTTCATTTTTCTGTTTCCATTAAACAGGTAGACAGTTTTCCACAACAATGTTTAGTGTGGGCGAAAGATTAAACTTTCTAAAAAAAACATATAAGTACTTCAATGAAATAATTGTTTTCCCTGATTTTGCATAAGTTGGTCTGGCTTACTATTAAAGGTCAATAAACAAACTTTTAAAAAAAATTCAGTGGCAAGGGCCTGAATAAAAAATACCATATAATAAAAAGTTTTGTTTATTAAGTCCATTGTGGATCCAGGATCCTACGCCAAGATCTGCCAATGGCTTACAAACTTGCTGCCTGTTTTGGTTTAAGTGGTCCCTCTTGCATGGCTCACAGACCGTTCAGTGGCTGTTAACTATTAATAACGTTTCCCAGAATCTTGACAAATGAGAGAGAGAGAGGGGGGTGGGGGGGGGGGGGGGGGGGTAGCGTTAAATAGAGGGGGGCTTTTTGAAAAGAATTAAGTTTCTTAGAGGGTGGCTTCATTAGAGAAAAAACCGGTCGTAACAGAGTCTGGGACTTTTTAAACGGTAATAGCCCTCGGGAAAACCCGTGCTGCCGTGGGTTTTTCATTACGAAATACGCAAGACATTTCCGTTTTTAGCTTTTTAGATTTTCTTTTGATATAAGCCCCCCTTTAACAAAAGTAGCAGAGTGGCCAAGAGTGCCATACTCAATAAGAGTGCCATGGCAACTCAATACAGACGACGATATGACACATTTTTTTTTATAATGTCCCACTTAACTCCGAAAAGAAAAAACGCTTTAAAAGGATTCCGTCCACAACGTCAAAGGAAGTTAGAAACTACTTCCGTGACTCAATGTTTTAGCTCAACGTGGGAAGAAAGCTATAATCAACCATCCCCTGGCGTGAGATAGTTTTTTTGAAGGTGACACGGTCCGTATCATTATTAGTTCATTTTCCGCATATTTTATAATGCCTTTCCCGGTGGTTCAAGTACACTTAGGGGCGAACGTTTAACGCTTTTGAAATGGCGTTCTGTTTTCATTTATTCTATTTGTAGAAACTATATTTTACAATATACCGAAAGCCCTTTCTTTAATTGAGATAAACACACAGTTTACCTGGTTATGGAAATCAGTTTGAAGAACTGATAAGTCCCCACTTAACAAACACTGAAAAAGAACCGTTTTGGATTTTTTTTCCATTTCCACACCGCCAAACGTTAGAGTCCTCAACTGATTGGCTCGAAGTGTGGTGAAAGAGCTTTAATTCACCGATGGCTATTAAGATGGTTTAAAAGGTGAACACGGACTGGTCGTAATCATTTTATCTATTGTATTCTATACTTGCCCTTTCCGGCAGTTTTTCAAGTGGGACACTTAGAGGTGATGCCTTTTTTAATAATGCGTTCTTGTTCTTTTACTTACCATATTACTATTCTAGCGCCCTGAGTTTCTTTTATCGAGAATAAACACATAGTGTACTGTTATGGAAAGTCCAGTTTTTTTGAAGAAGGCGAAAAAGCTGAACTCGGACAGGACCAAAGTCATGCTAACCACGTTTAAAAATGGAAGAACATTTAACGCATAACGTCCCCAGTTAACTGCAAGAATTGGTCCCCGTGGAGACTGTAACACCATATCGAGTTTTGCGTCAGGAGGGTGCGTGGACCTACGCGAGGCCGCGCGAGTTTGCGCCCCGCGAGCATCAGCGCACCGGCTGCGCTGCGCGCCCTCACAGTTTTTTAGCAAATAACTTTTTTTTTCCATAGCCGGAAAGAAGAGAGAATATTTTGAAGTTCCTAAGCTTTAACGTGACCTGACCTGATTAGAACTGGTATTTCGTGCTCCCATGGAGAAGTATATTTTAGGAACACAACTAAGGCTTAATGGTAAAATAAAAGATAATTTATTGCGCTTCGCCGTAAAGATCTATAAAGAATTTTGATCCATGGAAAAATTGGAATTATTTACTTCTTTCGCAAGGTTAATTCCAGTGAGCTGAGACATTGTCTAAGTTGTTTTTTCAGTAGACCTTTTCAGACTCCCATTCTTCTCGCTAGCTAATTTTGAAATATTGAAAACGCACCCTTTGAGAAATCAGTTTCTTAACCTTCCAATATGGCATAATATCCCTTTAAACTTCGATGAATGATACAAACTTTTATCAGTTTGAAATATTGTTTACACTACCGACAATTCCATATAAAAGATTAGCAGGCAAAAATGTTGGTAACATCATTTGAAGTTTGCCCAACGCTACACCAAGGGCTCAAATATGTTATGGCGCTTTTCACTGTTGGTAGTAGCTTTTGTGGCCATGGCGTGTTTTTCACGCTTAGTTTAGGTGGGCATCCGCCATATACCAATGTATCGTTTTTGACCAATGGAAATTTTAACGTGACTTGGGACGCAACAACAGATCCGACGGTACGCAGTTTGCATTTTTGAAGTTTACTGTGAATACGACAGGTTTGGGGTGGGTGTTTGGCTTGTACCTTTCACCCCAATGGCTATGCAGGACTCTTACGACGTTGTGGTCGTGGCCTGTTGGGGGGGGTGGGGGGGGGGGAGCCGGAACGACACCGGACTAAACTAACTTGGAACGTAAGTGGGATTTGTAATTTTGGGAAGTTAAACGAGTAAATGTCCCCATTACATTATTAATAAGTCATTTTTTTTGCGGGCGGAATGGTACATAATTGCCTTCCAAAACGAAAAACCCCTCAAAATAATAGTTTCAATAAAGTAGAAAAGCGTCAAAGAAGCGATAATAAACGCAGCAAAGGAATGCTAGGAATCGATAGTTTGAGGATTAGGAAGATTAGAAACGAATTACGAAACGATGACGACATTTATTACCCGTGAAGCTACAATTTGTAGGCTAAATGTTTTCGGGCCAAGATTGCCGCCATCTCCGTGACCTAGCTCCGGATCCTTTAAACATTTGGGGTTTTCTGTAAAGTCCTCCACAGAAAATCCTGAAATAGGCTGCCTGTAACGTTACGACCTATTGCTTTTTGGAAAAAACAGTTTTTAACCTAAGAGACCCTTTCCCAGCCTCAGTTTTTGCAAATGAGATTTATAGAATACTTTTAATTCATCATTTTGCGTCCAATTACAACCCTTTCACTCGCCAGAGTCCGATAAACCCTTTGAAATGCAATAAATGTGGTGTGTAACTTTTAAGTCCTTGTGGATGAAACCCTATATGGTGTGACCCATTTCAATGAAAGCTATTGAGCAGTACTTTCATGTGGTACTGTTTATTATGCTGTAGCAAGGTGGTCGAACTTTTGAGTCTGTAAGATGGAAACCCTAGTGTGTGGCCATATCAAATGAAAGCTTATGAACTAAGGATCTTTCCATGGCGGTGCTGCTGTTTGTTTTTTTGACACTTTTTGCAAAGTGAAATTCGAAGGATTTTTTCCTTCCCAGTTTTTGGGAACTTTAGAGGGTTTTTTAAAAGAAGAAAACCTTTTGGGAAAGCGAAAGGGTTTAGTTGTAAAATCATTCAACGCAGTACGAAACGCCCGTTTTTCAAATGTTGTTTGGGATTTTCCACCGCAGTTTTTTCCGCGTTTTATCTAATGCCAAATCCGGCAGCACCGCTTCCTGGTTTCAACTTTTTAAAGTTGCCGCACGATAAACCTAAACCTTTGGGACCCAACTCGCGTTGGTTTTTCATGTTTTTTGTAGGCAAGTGGGGACGGCTAAGAACTCATTTGTACTGTTTCATTTTCGGTGATTGGGGGCGTTTTGGACGAAGCTTCGTGAATAACCAGTAATTTTGTTTTTGCTGCAGAAATAGGTCCATTCACAATTTTTGTAGATTTGTGATTGTTTGTGTTGAAAACCAGAAGAAGGATCGGGAAAGATCAAACGACTTGCCGAAATCTATAACTGGAAATCAGTTGTTTTTCTTTCTGACTGGAGGAAACCCATAATTTGATTTAGAACAAACCTTCTTTGTTATTGTGGTTGTGTTAATATCATTGTCACACTGCCTGTGGTTTCCTTGCATGTGTACAAGCTCGCATATCGAACAGACCGATAATATTGGCTGTCCTCAAAACTAGATATGGCCCTGGTGATCACGGGAAACAAGATGAAAATAACTTTGGTTTCCACATGGTCGCGCAACCTAAATAATTATATTTTTAAATACCGTATACTCTACCAAAGCCTCCCCCCTCCCGCCCCCCCCCCCCCCCCTCTCCCCCACCAACCACCATCCCTGTTTTACCTCGAAAGCCCTCTAACAATTTCCTCTAGAACTTCAACACCTTTTGTGTGGAGATCGAGAAATGTGGGGGTTATAACAAAAATAAACATTGAAAAAGTTTGCTAATTTATGATCCTCCCCCCTCAGTCAATAAGCCCCCCTCCCCCCCACCCCTCCATAAGCCCTCGCTCCTCAAAAGTCTTTAGAAGCTATAAGGGCGTAATAGAGTTTTTTACGGTGATACAAATTGTTCCTCTTTAGCTGCACCATATCT
>MU826835.1:0-11775 GCA_029204205.1 Desmophyllum pertusum | reverse complement strand
CTGTCCATACAACAATGATTATTGTCTGCTTGAATCTCACCAGCTGTAAGAGCCAAACGCTTCTTATACATTACTTCCTAATACTTAAATTTCATCTATTTTTTATATATAATAAATACATAGTTCCTATTTTAATACTTACTTGTATGTACATTTAACGAGCTCTAGGCTCGATTACCAGCCGCTGTCGGTAAATAGCCGCGCTCCTCCCCCTCGTGCTCAATTTTGTGATATGTGGATAAATTACAGCTACTTCTTACTTAGCCTAAACGAAATCGTGATTTAAACCATGACGCCGTTTCCTGACCACAGCTTCGCATCGTTTACATGTTTTGCTTCGAGTTCTGTGATTGGTTCAATTTGTTACAGTTGTTAATTTCTAGTCGCAGTTCTATTCGTCGGACAGATGGCTTGTGTTAGTGTGATTACTGTGTTATTTTTGGTTTTTGTATTTTGGACAGTCATGGGGGGAAGACTTATTAGAGAAGAAGGAGGCTTATTCTCACAAATTATAAATCAGCTAGCGATCTAGCCGACATAAATAGATTTAAGAGACAGTTTTAACCATTGACACTCACTGGAAAAATGACCGAAAAACGCGTTTGGGGTAAAGAGTGGTTTTTGGAGTATTTTGGGGCTAAATTTGGCGTTTCCTATGTTTAAAAATCCTTATTTGTGAATGCGGGAAATATGTTATATCGGTTTTCTGAGTGAAATCGTTTTTCAACTATCTTTGGCTCTTCCATTTCTCTCATTTTCTTTTCTTCTTTCTTCTACTTTCTTTTCTTGCTATCATATCTTCGCTTTTATGTACTTTCTATCGACTGTGAAGAATGTTCGGTGTGATCCAATTTGGCACTGATTTTGCACCAAAAGTTCACAGTTTTTCTTGGCGTAACTTAGCGAAAGTCGTTCGATTTCCAAAACGGATGCATGATGCGAAGATCTATCCTTTGTGCTTGGTTTCATGTCAAGCGAATTTTGTGACGTTGTCGCATTGATGAAAAAAAACGTCACAAGTGGTAGTAAAAAAAAAACAAGCACCAGGACCCTCCACGGCCGTCGGTTTGACCCGATCCGGAGTGCAAGGGTAATCTTCATTTCTGTTTCATAACAATTTCCACAAATGTTAGTGTGGCGAAAGATACTCTAACAAAACATATAAGTACTTTTCATGAAATAATTGTTTTTCCTGTCATAAGTTTGTCTTGGCTTACTATAAACAAACTTAAAAAAAATGCAAGGCTGATAAAAAATAATAATATAAAGTTTGTTTATCTAATTCATTGTTGATCCTGATCTACACCAAGATCTGCATGGCTAACTTGCTCGCTGTTTGTTTATGTGATTCTTGCATGCTCACAGACGTCAGTGCTACTATTAATACGTACCAGATCTTGACTATGAAGAGAGAGATGGGGGGTGGCTTAAGAGAAGGGGCGTTGAAAGAATTAATTTCTAGATGGTGGCTTATTGGAGAAAGACCGGCGTTAATAGAGCTGGACTTTAACGGTTCCCATACCCTCGGGAAAACCCGTGCTGGCTGCTGGGTTGTTTAATACATTACGAAATACGCAACAAGACATTCCGTTTTTAAAGCTTTTTGATTTTTTAAGTCATTTGATATAACCCTTTACAAAAGTGCCGTAAGTAGGCCAAACCAAGGAGTGCAATACTCAATAGAGTGCCAATGGAATACTCAATACAAAACAGATATTGACAACATTTTTTATAATTTCCCACTTAACCGAAAAAGAAAGACGCCTTAGAACTTAGGATTCCGTCCACAACCGTCAAGAGAGTTAGAAACTACTTCCGTTTGAACTCAATGTTTTAGCTCAACCGTGGGAAAAAAGCTATAATCAACCATCCCTGCGTGGAGCTGAGATAGTTGAAGGTGACAAACGCGTCCGTATCCATTATATTTCCATTTTCCATATTATATGCTTTCCGGTGGTTCAAGTACCACTTAGGGGCGACAGTACCTTTGAAATGCGTTCTTTTCATTTATTCTCTTAGTTTGTTTAGAAGAAGAAACTATATTTACAATATACCAGCCCTTTCTTTATTGAGATAAACACACAGTTTACTGTTATGGAAATCAGTTTGAAGAACTCGATAAGTCCTCACTTAACACTGAAAAAGAGACGGTTTGGATTTTCCATCACACACCGGCCATAACGTTAGAGCTCAACAACATGATTGGCCTCGAAGTGTGAAGTTGAAAGTAGCTATAATCACCAATGCCTATAAGATGGTTTAAGGTGACACGGTCTCGTATCATTATCTATTGTATTCTATACTTGCATTTCCGGCCAGTTCAAGTGAACACTTAATGGTGATGCCTTTTTAATGCGTTCTTTTCACTTACATAATTTCCTATTCTAGCCCTGAGTTTCTTTATCGAGATAACACACATAGTTACTGTTGATGGAAGTCAGTTGAAGAAGGCGAAAGCTAGACTCGGATCGGACCTCTCCTAACCTAACGGTTTTAAATGGAGAACCTTAACGCATAACGTCCAGTTAACTGCAAGAATTGTCGTGGGAGACTGTAAACAATATCGAGTTTTGCCCGTCAGGAGGAGTGGCGTGGACTACACGCACGAGGCGCGCGAGATGCGACGGCGCCGCGAGCATCAGCGCGGCCTCGCTGCGCGCCCCCCCCCCCCCCCCTTCGTTACAATAACTTTTTCACGAACTGGGAAAAAAAGAGAGAATATTTCGAATTCTAAGCTTAACGTGATCCCTGACTGATTAGAACCTTGGGGGGGGGGGGGGGAGGGGGGGGGTATTTCGTGCTCATGAGAAGTATATTAGAACACAACTAAGGCTTAATGGTAACAAAAGATAATATTGCGCGTTCGCCGTAAAATCTATAAAGAATTTTTGATCCATGGAATGATTCTACTTCTTCAAGGTTATTCAGTGAGCTGATTACATTTTACGTTGGTTTCGTAGACTTTCAGACTCCCATTTCTTCTCCTAGCTATTTGAAATATTGAACAACGCACCCTTTAGAAATCAGTTCTTAACTTCCCAATAGTGCAATATCTTTAACTTCGATGAATGATACAAACTTTTATTCAGTTGAAATATTGTTACACTACCGACAATTCATATAAAGATTAGCAGCAAAAATGTGTAACCTCATTGGGAAGTTTTGACCAAAACGCTACACCAAGGCTCAAATTGGTATGCGCTTTACACTGTTGGTAGGTAGCTTTTTGTGGCCATGGCGTGTTTTCACCTTAGTTTAGGTGGGCATCCGCCCATAATACCCCAATGTATCGTTTGACAATGGAAATTTTAACGTGACTTGGACGCACAACAGAACCACGGACCAGTTGCATTTTGAAGTTACTGTGAATACGACAGGTTGGGTTTGGGTTTGGCTTTACCTTCACCCAATTGCTATGAAGGACTACGACGTGTGGTCGGTGGCCGGACGAACACCGGACAAAACTACTTGACCAAGTGATTGTAATTTGAAAGTTAAACGAGTAATGTCATGATATTTTAAGTCATTTTTGTTTGCGGGCGATGTAACATCATTGCCTCAAAACGAAAAACCCCTCAAAATAATAGTTTTAAATAAAGTAAAAAGCGTCAAAGAAGCGATTAATAAACCAAAAAGGATCAGGAATCGATAGTTAAGATTAGGAAGATTAAGAGCGATTACTAACGATGACAAATTATTAACCTGAAGCTACATGGAAGGCTAATGTTTTCGGGCAAGATGCGCCACTCGTGACCAAGCTCCGATCCTTTAACATTTTTGGGTTTATGTAAAGTCATCACGAAATCCTGAAATAGGCGCTGTAACGTTATTACGACCTATTGCTTTGGAAAAACAGTTTTACTAGAGACCTTTCCCATACTCAGTTTTTGCAATGGATTTATTAGAATACTTTTAATTCTTCATTTTCGTCAATTCAACCTTTCACTCCCAGAGTCGATAAACCTTTGAGTCAATAAATGTGGTTGTAAACTTTTAAGTCTGTGAGATGAAACCCTGAGTGTGTGGCATATCAAAATGAAAGCTATTGAGGCAGATTACTTTCATGTGGTACTGTTATATTAAATGCTGTACAGGTGGTTCTAACTTTTGAGTCTGGTAGATGAAACCGCTGGAGTGTTGTGGCCATTCAAATGAAAGCTTATGCCAGGATTTTCATGCGATGTGTTTGTTTTTTGGACAATTTTGCAAAGTGAAATTCAAGATTTTTTCACTCAGTTTGGAACTTAGGTACATTGGGATAGTGAAAGGGTTAGTTTAAATCAGTCACCAGGCACACGCTCCGGTTCAAACTGTTGTTTTGGGTTTTCCCGCAGTTCCCGTTTTATCTATGCCAAATCGCGGCATAATTCCGGCTCTGGTTTCACATTTTGCGCCGATAAAAACCTAAACCTTCTGACACTTCGCGTTGTTTCAGTTTTGTAGGGCTAGTAGACGGCTAAGAACGCATTGTACTGTTTCATTTAAGTGATTTTTTTTTTTTTTTGCGTTGACGAAGGCTTTCGTGAATAACCAGTATTTTGTGCTCCAGAATAGTGTGCCATGTCAATTTTGTAGATTTGTGCTTGTTTGTTGAAACCAGTCAGAGGATCGAAAGATCAAACAAACGACTTGCCAAATCTATAACTGGATAATTTTGTTTTTTCTGACTGCTGAGAAAACCCATATATTTGGATTTAAACCCTTGGTTTATTTGGTTGTGTTTAATATCATTGTCCACTTGGCCTGTGTTTTCTTGCATGTTACCAAGGCTTCCGCAGATGGAACTAAGCCGTTAATATTGGCTGTCCACTCAAACTACTAGATATGGTCCTGTGATCACGGGAAACAATAGATGAAAATAACTTGGGGGTCACAATGTCGCGAAACTAATATTAGATTTCTTAAATACGCGTACTCTACCAAGCCCCCTCCCCCCCCCCCCCCCCTTCCCCGCCACAACCATCCTTGTTACCTCGAAGCCCTCTAAACAATTTCCTCTAGAACTTCCAACACATTTGTGGGAGATCGAGATGTGTTATTAACAAAAAATAAACATTTTCAAAAAAGTTTGCTAATTTATGATCCCCCCTCAGTTAATAAGCCCCCCCCATCCCCCCCCCCCCCATTAAGCCTCCCTTCCTCCAAAGTCTTTAGAAGCTATAAGGGCTTATAGATTTTTTACGGTGGATACAAATTGTTCTACTTAGCTGCATCATATCTGTGTAGAACACTTATCCCAACGCGTCATACCAACTCGTTCCCAGGGTCCTCCGCTTCTTCTTACCGGTAGACGCCTAGGGGAAAACGAGGTTGACACTTATCAAATTCCTTTCTTTAAGCAGGATTTCCACACTACAGGGACGGCGTTAGTTAGGACGATATCCTGGATACGCAACAAAATTTACACGCTTGGAGGGGAGCTTCATGAGGAGAATGGCATAACATCACTTCGTTTTTCGCCGTCCGAGATTCGCCGCCGTCGAGAGTCACAAATGATACACGGGACATTCAATTCAACGTAGGTCTTTTTTACGGTGTAGTTAGTTTTGTTTAAAGGAGCTGCCGTGACGCGAAGTGAAAAATCACCTTCAACTGAAGAAAGCCTCGAAATAATAGTTTACAAAGGTAGAAAAACCCGAAATAGGTAATAATAAACCAAACACTGAACAAGGATGGTTGAGGATGGAGAAGATTAAGACGGATTGCGAACGTAAAAAAAATGGCCAATTTTTTTCAAGATGCGCCATCCGTGACGTAGCTCCTTTAAAGTACAAAAAGTATGTAACTCGGTAACATATTTAAACTACGCGTACGAGCAATCCCTCTTTCCCCAATAGTCCGTCGAGTGAGAAGTAAAATAATATGGCCACGCGAAATCTTTGCGTGTCTCGTCCCCCCCCCCCCCCTCCCCCCTCCCCCTCCCCCCCAGATGTGGTTCCCGCCCTCTTTGTGATTGTTTTCTATTGCAAAATTATTATGCATGTTGCGAAATTTCTTGCTTTTTCTCCTGGTTTTCGCCACCTTGCATGGGAATCCCGCTTCCCACCCTCTCTACTCCGCTTCCCGTAGACTTCCCGCACCCTTTACTCCCGGGACCGCCGCCCCTGTTCCTCACTAAAACGATAGAGTTTGCGTTTCAAAAGCGCACACTTCGTTTTAGTATGGAAGATAAGCGAAAATGCTTCAAAAAGGTTTCGTTTTCAAAACGTATTGGTGTAGACGGAGCTTCCATGTGTTTCGTGCCGTTTGGCCCATTCTCAAAATGGCTGAATAGAGTACGTACCTACTAAAGTTATGACGTCCAAAAATTAAATTTGCGAAATTATGAAATTTGATCAGCTATTCGGTGGATTAGCATACCAAAAAACGTCCACCTGCCAAAAATGTAGCTCTCCATTGCAATTTGCGGCCGAGATATGGGCACTTCAGGTTTTAATTTCTCCATACAAACCCTTCTAATTTTGCATCTGTTCCTTCAGTTTAGAACAGGCGCAAAATTAGAGAGGTTTGTATGGGACGGTACCAAACTTTGAACCTCTATATCTTCTGTTCTATTCGTTCTAACAAGTTGAAATTTTGTGGCTGATCATACAGCAGCAATTTTGATCTAATGATGGGATTTTGAGGCTTGATAAAAATAATTTGAAATTTGGGACGTCACACTTTACCACTTTATTTAGCGCAAAGCTAAAACGTGTTGTTTCTCCACTGCAGGTCTCTACCGAGTGTTCCTGTGTGGGCCTATCACACCAGAGAAGATGCAGATAATCCCGCCATCTTCAGCAAGCATACTCGCCGAAATCACACCATGGAATCCGTCCAAATTGTCTATCCTCCTATGAACATGACAATGATGACACCCACCCCTGAACCGGCAACCACACGTGTAAACCAGGAGACCAAAATCCTCGGGATATCAGCTTGGTGTCAGCTTTCTTACCATCTCTGTCGCGACAGTTTTGATGCATATGAAACTGAACTAGGGTTTCAGCGGTTTTCAATTTGTTTGCTGAACAGGCTATTTTACAGTTGTGTGACATTAGTTACACAGGCCCCCTTGAGCGGAGGGCGAGGCTGGAGTTGACTTTGTATCTGCTCGCTTTTCATTATGTCCAACCCAAACCTCGCTTTTCAATTACAGAGACCTGGTTGCATTTTTTTGGCGCTTAGCTGAGGACTCTCCTGATTTGGTTTAAAAAACTCGCGCGTTGTGCTCTAACCAATCAGCAAACAAGGTGGTCGTTATTTTTTCAACCAATCAGATCAAAACCAAAACCAACCGTGACTTCGGTCTTACGCGCATTTTCCCCGCCCTTGGCGCGGGTTGCCATATTCTTTTTGCTTCGAGTTTCTGTATGGTTCATTGCGTTATTTACGATTGTGTCGTGATTGCATGGCCACTTCCGTTAATTTTAAGACTGAGTCATTAAGAAAGCCGCTCTAGTGCATCCCCTTTTTCTTTCTGCCACTACAGCTTACATGGGTTGTAAATGGAAAATATCATCATCGTTCGCGTTTCAAGCAATACAAAAAACTCTCTGCTCATCTCATTAATCTATGTTATGGGGGGTATTTTGTTAAATTTTTGGTGGTGATTTTTGGGTACAATTTGGGAGGAAATGAGGTTTTTCTCACTGGAGTTGTAAAATTTAGGGAAATAATGAAATATTTGAGATTTGATGTAGTTTCTAAAAATTTGAATTTGAATTTAAAAATTAGGTAGATTGACAATTGACAGACAGTTTGATAACGCACGGGAAGAGCACCCGCGTGGGTATCAACTGTCTTGTTGGTGTTCCAAAAAAATTTTTCCTTTCTATCCCTTCTTTTAAAACCTCTTAAAATTTCATTGAAATTCACGTGTAACCTCCCGCATCCTTAAAACAGCCCGGGATGACAAAAAATAACAGCACACAGGACTTCAATTAATTTAAACTTTATTGAACAATACATATCGTCAAGTTGACATCTTAAATCTAAAAACTAGTGAACCAATCTCAACCGTCACAGTATAGTCCTGCGTAGCCATGGCGGTTCTTGTTTTTTTTTGTACCGTAGTCCAGTCCCTGACTCTCTCTTACCCCCGGCTGCGCATAGGGAGGATTCAGACCTATTAGGGCGGTGTAAGAGAGAGTTCAGGACTGGACTAGTTGAGCGCGTAGTCCAGCCCTGACCTTTCTCTTCACCCCCCGCCCATAGGGAGGATTCAGACCCTATATAGGGCGGGCTCCCCCACCGGGTAAAGAGAGAGTTTCAGGGACTGGATAGTTGGCGCGGCGAAGTAAAAAATTCGTAAGCGACGTAAAGCGGCGCAGCCGCGAGAGTTTGGGTGCGGGATTGTCTGAAAGACCGCGGTAGGCTATCACTGTAGAGTCTTTAGTTTCGTGACCTGAATAATGTTAAATACTGGACAACTCAAACATAGGAGATATATTAAATAATTTTGAGTTAATCCATACCCTGGTCCCAGAGGCTTTTCTGTCTTTCTTTCTCTTCTGAACTTGATCAAAGCGATGCGAAGTGACGGGCGATGACGTCGGCCCCGCGCAGCTTATTTCTCCCTTCCCTTCTCTCCCACAGGTGTTGTTTTTGACGGCGATTAAATCTTTACAAACCCCTCCCCCTAGCTCGCAGCAAAATCGATTCATTGCGCTTGGTGATTACGCTAAAATGTAGGGCAAACAATTTTGCTTTCGATCGATCGGAAGGAAACCGACCACGCACAAACTGCTGCGAGGGCAGGGGGAGGGGTTTGTAAAGTATTTGTCCGCACCAAAATACACGTGTGGGAGAGGGAAGGGAAGCGGGGGCGCGCGCGCTCTTGGATGGCGCGTGATGGCGCGTACTCGGACAAGCCTAATGGTTACGATCATGTAGCGAAAAAAAAGTTCAAGAAAAAAACTTTGGAAAAAAAGACGTTCGACATTCTCCGACTGTGGCGAAACGTAATCGAAAAAAAATTCCCGGGCAAGTTTGCTACATTCAAATCTATAGACTTCACATTTTGTTTGTATATGGTTGTATTAAAACAAAGGAAAGTTGTGATTCCAAGCGATTCAAGCTCCAAGCTGGGCCTCCCTTGTTTAAAAATATATGTATAATAGGAGACAAAAATTTCGGGAAAGCGAGTAACGTCTGGGTGCTGCAGATTAATGCTGGCAACAGCAAAATGTTGGGTAGCGGTCTTTCCTAAAAAGTTCGCGCAAGAGAATACAAAAGAAAACCCAAGAAAAACGCCGTGAACGATTCATTTATTCATTATTCTTTTATTTATTAATCCTCTCAACTTGTATAAGGCCCCCTGTGGTGCATAGGCATAAGCTCAACCGTCGCTCAAACCGACAACCTCGTTCCCAGGAAATTCCCTCTCATCTTCCCGCTCCAGGGGGCAGGAAGATGAAGAGACCCTGGGAACGAGGTTGCGTGCAGGTATGTTCGGTATGTTCGCGGTTCCGGAATTGAGACTAAACATTCACTCCAGTTTATGCTTATGCAGGAAAACAAGGCCACTAAAAACATGTATGCGCTTTCACTGTTGGTAGCTTTTGTGGCGTGTTTCACTCCCCCCCCTAGTTCTAGGTGGCACCCGCCATACCAACGTATCGTTTGCACAATGGCAATTTTAACGTGACTTGTGACCGCCACAAACAGAACCACGGATCAGTTGCATTTTGAAGTTACTGTGAATAGCTGACAAGGGTTGGGTTGGGTTTGGCTTTACCTTCACCCCAAAGGCTATGCAGGACTACGACGTTGGTTGGTCGAGTGGCCGGACGAAACGCCGGACAAAACTACTTGAACGTAAGTGATTGTATGTGGGACGTTCTAACGAGTAAATGCATGGTTCAATTCCTACTGTTACCATCCCCCCCAGGGCACAACCCCCGGGGATTTGACATTTTTTCTTGCACAATTGGCGTCCTATTCCCCACGGCCAATACTGTAAAAATATGGACTTGGATTTGTAAAACATGAGACTGGGATTTTGGGTAAAACTAGGATTTGCGTAAACATGGATTGTAAACTGGATTTTGTAAAAACATGGATTTGTTAAACATGGATTGTAAAACATGGATTTGTAAACACATGGAATTTGTAAAACGCATGGACTGCGATTTGTAAAACATGGATTTGTAAAACATGGATTTGTAAAAGGAGGATTTGTAAAACATGGATTTCTAAAACATGGATTTGTAAAAGGTGGATTTATAAAAGGTGGGATTTTGTAAAAGCCGTGGATTTTGTAAAAGGTGGATTTGTAAAACATGAATTTGTAAAAGGTGGATTGTGTAGTTTCCAGAAAATATCCATATCAAAAGGGCCCAGGAAAATTCCTGGGGGTGAGGGGTGGTGCACCAAGGGGATATATTTTTCCAGAGGGGTCTCGTATTTATCATTATGTTCCCTCTTTATTGTTTGCGTGCCACGGTATGCAAGAATTAATTCCTGTATAGTGGCGTCAGACGACGATATCCGTTTGATTTTCGTGAATTGTTATATACAAAACACAGATACATGAAAATAAAATGTAATGAATAGGGATACAAATCACAAATTTTGAGTAGTTTAGGAAACCGCCACGCCGCTGGAAAGTTTGTCTGGCTTTTCCGCGTGTATTTTTATTTACCCTTAAGAATAGAAAAAAATTTACTACTCGGTTTTATCTAGGCATGCGACGTGAGCGAGCATTCAGCGTACTGATTAGAATCTTGTGGAATGTAAACACACAACCAGGGGGGGCAGGCAGCGCCCTTTGATCTTGCCGCTTTTCAACTATACATGATCGCACAAGTAAATAAATCTGTCAATCATTCGAGAAACGTACCTCTACGGGAGTTTGCTGTGGAATTTTCATCCATGGTGTCCCACAATGACCAAAGTTCAGTTAAACAGCGACCTAATTCTAAAATCTAAACTTTTAATTCTACAAAGCTATTCTTTTCACATATTCTACACATACAAAACCTTAATCTCTATGCAAAGTTTGGTATCGATTCAGTGCTTCGTTTCGAAAATAAAGCATTTTGAAATTTGCGATGTCCCGGATGAACGTGTTTTTGAACCGTCACAAAAACGGGTATTTTATGTCATTTTTAAATTTTTATACGTGATAATAATTTAGAAGTGATATCTAAAGAGTTTTGAAGTGAAAGCTAATGATATTGATGGTAGAATCTAGCTCTACGTTTCGTGTTTACAAGTTTTTATGGCCGCCATATTGGTTGTCCCAAAAGAAGGGGCACCAAGGCGGCTGGCATACTAGAAATACTGTAAATTTTCTGAAAAATTATTTTCACGTAATTAACTCGGTTTATGAAAAAACGATACAAAGCTATAATTTGGACAGAACGTTTGATATTCCATGCCTGCTCTAGAGCGGTTTAATTTTCTGGATATTGTTCATGCAAGCGAACAGTTCTTGGTAACATTGATGCAAACCACCAATACTAGGTTTTTTACGATTTTTACTAAGCCCCCTCCGCATGGCAACTTCTGACATAAAGGCACGAGTGAGAGACTGGTACGGAGGACAAAAAGGTGAGACCCAGGAGGTTGCCTGCGGAGGAGCGCTAGGTTTTTTACCAGGCTTTGATAGTTTTTAATTTTCAATGAAAATAGCTTTTCCGTGAAAGAAAGAAAATATATATTATTTTCTTTTAATCCTTTTCGGTTTCTATAAGTGAAATAGACTCTTTATTGAAAATGTTTTTTGAAGGAAATGCGCTTCGACCGGCTTTCACACGCAACGCAAGTACATGTAATAAAATATGCAGA
>MU826834.1:2367949-2437949 GCA_029204205.1 Desmophyllum pertusum | reverse complement strand
ACGATATCTCGACTTTCCAGAGAGGTTGTAATTTATATGAAAGTATCTCAAACAGGGAGAAATTTCATGATCGCGTATGAGAGAGGTGCTAGCCGCCCAGGGACTGAGTCAGTCGACCGTTGACTCAGATGTATGCCTTGTGCTTCTGTTCTCAAAACACGATTGCTGTTTGCTATGCCTGAGTATCAGTCAGCATTATATACTACTTCTCAGTTCCTAAAGAAGTAAATTATGTCTTGCCTAACAACCCAACACGAGGATGATGTTAGGGCTCGACGACGCTCCTGATTCAAGTCCAACGCGCTAACTATTAGAACACCGCCTCGCCTACATCAGTTCATATAATTCTCAGCTCATCGCGACCTTGTTTTTGATTATCGTCTTGTATTTACTATGTTCAGTGACTTCAGTAAGTTCTTTTCTTTAGCTGTAGTGAATCAGATAAGAGAATCGAAAAGAAAAGTATTTCATTTCTTTTTTTAGGAATTGTTCCTTACCGATCACAAAGATGGCTTTGAAACCTGTTTTGTTCCTGATTTCATTCTTCTGGCTTTTAAAGCCATGTCATGGAGCTAACAAGAAATGCAACGAGACCAAATGCAAACTTGTGATTGCTGGAAATGACCTACCTTCTGAATTTGGATCAAAGTCCACTGAGGATGGTGTAAGGTTGGTATACCTTAATTTGAAAGTAGGCAACAATAGTTACAACCCACTGCAGTCATACGACAAGTTCCAACCCAATAAGTGGTCCTGGGCGCGAAACATTGGCGAGCCTATGTTGTCGTTTTCCTACCAGTATCAGGTGTTATCGCTTGGTCTTTTAAGCAATCAAGTGAGGAATATGGAGGTGCTGTTGAATGAAGAACCGACTGGCTGTCTCGCAAATCTGACTTCTTCCTGCAAAGATATCGTGGTTGGTAGAACACTTCTACAGAAGATTGCACCAAAAGCCGCTAGAGGTTCATTGCACTCGGAAGATGTCGTGTGTGTTTCAGTTATAAAGAGGGATTTAGACACCTTAGGTTGGCTTGGCACTCTTTACTATGGAAATGTTGAGTATCATTGTTGTAATGCTGAAGACAAACGAGGAAACGCTACCTTGATTCAGTGCGAACTACCTGTAAAAGAAAGCAAATGGCTCAAATTCTTTTATCGCGCCCTAGACATTGTGACTATATTTGCTTATTTGTTTTGGCCAGATTTTTTGATTCTGTTACCAGATTGCCTATTTAAGTTTGAAAACAAAGAAAACGATGGATTCAGTCCTATTACTGAAAATGTGATATTAGATCATACGGAAATTCCTGTTGACGACTTGAGTCCAATTACTTGCCCAACATTTATGAACAAATGTGTTCAGCGTTTTCCCACTACAAGTAATTTATTTAAGTTGTTTTGTGTGTATTACATTTTTATGCTCAGTGCTACATACATTTATTTAGCCTTACATTACACGTTACTATCGGAATTTTTTACTGAGATAGAAGCTAAACACGCTTATATGCAGACTGTTTTCTACTATGTCTTCGACATCAGAAGTAATATTTATTGTTTGATATTTGCTATCATATTGTACGTTATGGTCCCTGGTGTGTACATCTTTGTATTAGAATCTCGGCCTCGACATATCAACCAACTACCAGAGAAAATGCGCAAAACCCTAAAAGAAGAGCTGCCAAAATCAATTTTCAGCTCAAAATGTCCCATAAAATATACGGGATTGATAAGTGTAAGTTTCCCTGGAACATTGGCAAAAGTTTTTTAGCTTATCTGGCTCACCGTTCCAGCACCGAAAACAAATGCGCGATAATTTGGAAAAGCTTATTTTATTTCAGTTATCCGTTTGTTATTGTTTTTTATCTTTCATTCCTATTGCTTTGCGGTGCAATATACGGGACAGTTGGCACCATCGCCTTGGTATATTTTTCTTATACGATCAGCTTTTGTCATAATATATATTTCACCGTCCTGTAATCTCTTTAGATTCCTAACAAGAGAAGTTAAGGAGAGTTTTCCCAATGGAAAGGTTAAGTTTGTTCCGTACATAATAATATTCTTTTGGGTTAATTATATCAATCTAATGGCAAGCTTGTGTTGCCGATTTTTCACTAGAATGTTCGGTTTTATTGTAATGGGATTGATTATAAACGCACAGCAAACAACTTCTTATGTGATTTTCACTTATGTACTTATAAACAATATTTCTACCAGCTACAATAATTTTCAAAACAGGTTTAAGGAAGTTAAAGAAATGATCTCAAAACATTGGAAGGGAAAAACAGGTTCTCTACCAGATGTAAAAATCACAGCTAACACCATTCCAATAAATTTGTTCTGGTATGTTTGCGACGAGCCGACAAATGTTTTGCCCTTATTGCAGGAATCCATCCTTATGCTTGCCGGAATGTTGATTATTTCAAGCATTTTATTTCTGGCTTTTGCTGCAATCGTTTTCTTCGGGGAAGAGCACAACTCGCCATTAATAACTGCCGCCGCTGTACTGCTGAGCGGTCAAATTCCTGATATGCTCTTTAAAAGATTTGTCAGAAGGAGTAAATTCAGGGCTGGAATAAAATCAATAAAGAAACGAAAATCGAAATAGCCGTGAATAAGTTTATCGAAGAAACGAAAAACTAAGCTGTTCCATCCACCTTTGACTCCACCGAGTCTCCTGTGTAATTTAAATTCGGCCTTAAAAATGATTGGAGCATGGTGGTCGTTAGTTTGTCTGTTTTTGAACCCTGACAATTACAAAATTTTCCCAGAATTGAATTTTTTCAGTTCAAACTTGCAATGAAGTAGAGGTAATAAATAAGTTATGTAACTTTGCATAATATTTGCTGGATGACTAGTTCAGGGCAAACATTCGTTGGTTTGTAAGGCTGATGGTTCACTAAAAGTGTGTAAACGCCTTGTTTAATTTATATTCTGTCAGTATATAATCCTTTTTAATTTCATGCTTATATTTTAATTTTTAATAATTGATTAACCAGGTTAACTACGATTATATACAGCCTAGGACATTTACTTGGTTTTTTGTTATCATATTATTTAGACTAAAGATATATTCATAATTATTCCGATCTTTATTTACACTACTACCGGTATGAAAAGGGCCTGGTTTGTTGTTGTTAATAATTATGATATATCTAATTCCTAATAATCAGTCACAATGATTCCTGTCGAGCCCAGCTTATTTACACTATTAAAGTGCCTATGAAACGAACTGAAAAAGTTGCCAAAAATAGTCACATGGTATTACCAGGAGTAATGGGCTCCTGGTATTACTGATAATGTTTTGAAATGTTAATTTTTTCCATCGTACCTTACTTTTCCCCTCGACCTTCCAAAGACACGCTGTCGTGGGAGACATTTGCTCGCGCGACCATTTTGATTTGATGACGTCACAGGGTTTGCACATATCTCTGATTCTTCGTTCTGCTGTTCATCTTCGGAAGGTGAACTAACGGAGTTGGAATCGCTTTCTGACATCCTTTGGAAAGGTCAAAAGCCCGCTTGTTCTTTGTACGATCGTCTGGTAAAACAACCTCGTGCAAAACCCTGTGACGTCATAACGCGAACTGACTCGTACCCAGTCTACCAAAAATGTGTCCCCTTTAGTTACGGCAAATTGGGATGTTTGAGACCATATAATTTCTTTTTTACACTTTTCTAACGAATTCCACCTCTATTTTTTAAATTTCGGTACCCAAATGTCTTTATTTCTCAAAAAAACCCATTTCGTTTCATAGGCACTTTAAGAATATATCTGTTTAAAACATTGTTTTGTTATTTAAATTTTGCCGGCAACCAGTTGGACAAAAGAACTCTAGATCTTTGTTTCACCAGCCAATAGCTCTCTGGTTGGCTAGCACATTAATAACCATAGGTGACGTAACGAAATATTTTCTATAAATATTATAGCCGCACATTGGCAACCCTTGTGCTACTTTGGCTGTTGTTTACACATATTACATCGCTCATATTATTGTACTCACTTGTCATTTACTTAGTGTGAATATTGTGGAATAAATTGTTGTTGTTGTGTTACATATATATACTTGTGAATAAAATAATTTGAAATACAAAGCTAGTACGTATGCACGTGACGTCATAACCGCCATATTGGTGTACCCTTACAAAATAAGTTTTAAAATTAACTTATTTTGTTAGGTACACCAACGTGGCTGAATAAGCCCCCATTCCCACCGGTCTAGAAAAGTTGATTGCAATGACATTTTACACTGTTTCAAAAGGTCTATAAAGGCTAACCCCGAATATATGTAGGCATGGGCTTATATTGAGGGAGGGCTTATTATCAGAAAGATGTTTGACTCTACTGACTGAAGTTGGATAATAAATACACATATTCGGCTATTGTATTCGGGAGCATTTATCTCGTGGAGGACGTGAGGTTATGCGAATTTGATGGGTCGTTCAATTTCCCCATTTATCGGATAGGCAAACACCCAAAAAATACAGTGCAAAATTAAATTCCAACCGGGCTGTGTCCGACGTTGACTTGTATACCGTAAAATTTGTTTGGGTTATATAACTTTGACCCTGACTCGTCCCCAGTCGTCTCCTTGTGAGAAACTTGTAATGTAATTCTTCCTTCCCAGCATCCCCCGCGTCTTGTGACTCCCAACAAAGGAGACAAGAGAGACGACTGGGGACGAGTCAGACTTTGACCATATCGTACCGTAAAATCCCGAATATAAGCCCCTCTGAAAATAAGCCCCACCCTCCCCAAATATAAGCCCATGGGCTTATATTGAGATTTAGCTCTCATGGTAAAGAAATTCTACTTCCGAATATAGCCCGCTATTGTAGAACTTATTTTGTAGTTCACTGTCGTTGTTACAGTATGCTCGTTAAGAGTTGTGGAAGGAATGTAATGTGGAACTTGTTTGGTGTCCCATTCTTTATGTTTAGAGGCGTTTTGTCATGCAGTATTCTTGTATGCAGGTAAAAATACACTCTTGTTTGGTACGAATGTATATTTTTCATGCCCAGGCGGAATATTCTTATTTTTCTGCCGATTTTAGGCTGAACTGAATATTCGTAGTACATTCTTAGATTACAAAGTGATCCAGAGTATAGTATTTCAGTAAATAACAGATATAATACGACCTGAGCTGTGCACGTTTTTATTGTTAACTCGTTTTGATTTAAGAAAAAGGAAGAAGTATACATGGTACATATTTACCATACTTTTAAATGAAACATCATGTGATTTTTTTTTTGATTTTATTTAATATCAACATGCAAAAATATTTCCTCAGCCTAACCGTGACGTGCATATAAAAAATATGATTTTTCTTTTTCTTTTCCTATTGTATTTAAATTGTATCTAAATTGTATTAATTAATCTTGTTTTTATTTTAACTCTTGCTCCCGCCTCGATTAGTTTTGTAACTAGTAGCGGGAGCAAGCACTCATGTAAATTATATCTATAAAATTGAATAAAGTTGTTGTTGTTGTTGTTGTTGTTTACAGTCTAGAAGTTCACGTTTCGGCACGTGTGACACAGGACCTGGCGAGGGTAGATGTTCAAGTTGCTGTTAGTCTGTCTGGTATAGTTACTAAGTACTGGTAAACTGTGTGGTCGCTCCTGTTTAGTTTGTCATTGTTTAAATATTATTTTCGTCATCCTTTTGTGCGCACACTTCATCGCCTGAAATAAAGATGAAAATAAATATAACTGTAACTCAGTCACTCTACACAAAACGTCATCCTGCCTGAACTTTTGCTCGGACAAGCTACAGATCATAAAACCTTGCGTGCTCCACTTAGCTTTGCGACGATCATTTCTTTCACATGAACATTTGATCAAATTTCGGTAGTACTTTATCCGGGGGGGGGGGGGGGGGGACTCCCAAATAAAAGTGACGGGGGTGATCGTCGGAAATTTTGAAAAGAACCCCTAAACTCCAAAATCTCATTTTGGGTGTGGCTCAATTTCATTTTTACCCGTAAGAGGTACCAATTCCAAGACAAATTTAGTCATATTTTTCCCGGTTTTAAAATACCATAACAGGTATTTTAACTCCCCTAAGTGGTACCAAA
Organism: Desmophyllum pertusum; assembly: GCA_029204205.1. NCBI lineage: Eukaryota > Metazoa > Cnidaria > Anthozoa > Scleractinia > Caryophylliidae > Desmophyllum > Desmophyllum pertusum. Next base: position 2,431,877 of record MU826834.1, on the reverse strand, counting down.
CCACGAATTTTAACCCCTAAAAGGTACGACGATCACCTCCGTCACTTCTATATGGAAGTCCCCCCGGGTACTTTATGGACACAATAAAATATGCAAGCCAAGAGATTTGTTAATAATCCTAACCCGTTAATTGGACTCCTCAAAGTTTGAGCGAGAACTTAAATCAAAACTCGCCGATTAAAGAAGTCCCAAAGTTGCCTCAAATGGATGAATAATTAATGATGAGGATGGCGTTCCGAAAAATTGCTTTGCGCAACAACAGATCAAGCAATGGAAATCAATATGTAGTTTTTAGTTGATATTATGTCTAGGGTTTGTAATGAGTCATTAATTGTTCATTCTGTAATTACCTCTTAAGAGAGACTTTTTTCCGTGACCGAGTGAAGAGTGGCACATGATGAAAAAAATCACTACCTTCATATTTCGTCCAGAGATACCCTATGGTGAGTCAATAAACGTGGTGCAATTTTTTTGTTCAAATCTTTTTTTATTTTCTAGAAAATTCGCAAAAACTGTAACGGCCGTCCACGGCCATAAAATGGCCGAAATGAGTGCTGCGAGTATGAGCACAATAACTATGCTCCTCAACAGCGCAAAAGGAAGCAAGCCTTTTTTCAATTTGTACATTTGTTTAAGAGGCATTAACAAATGATTTGAGTCTAATAACAGAATGATTCACTTAATTTTGAATTCCCGGCACGGGTTTGAAAATCGCCAATATTTCATTGTTTAAAAATCTCAGTTTGGAGCAGTTTTTCAAGAAACATTTTTCCTATGCGGTATAACTCAGATTCACTTGAAATTAAGATTTTTGATTAGTGAAAATGTTCTTCTTTCCAAGGATATAAAAATTAGCCTGGGGCTTTTAACTACCGCAAAGAAAAAGCCCGTTAAATTTCGAGGAAATCACAACACCGACTTGTCAACAACCACAAATAATCGAATTACGCTTTCTGTTATCAAAGCCAAAATTCAACCGAAATCATATCGCTTAGCCCTCTACTGGATCAGAAACTCAATATAGTAAGCTTACCTCGTAAAGCCAGTGGTTGAAGGTTGGTTTTTACCCGTACTTTCGTTTCAAATCGCCATCATGGACAGTGTTTACCAAATCACACAATTAGCATTAAACTGTTGCCGAAGCGAAGGCTCTTCCATGAAACATCGCATTTCTTGGCAGTTCCAACCATATATCAGCTTCCATACCGCTATTTATTCAAGAGTCTTCTTTTTACAATCAAAAACCGTGCGTTTTGATCGTTTAAGTGGCAGAAGATCAAAGCTTTAGAAGCGAAACTTTGATAATTTGTGTGTCACGCAATTACATGTTGCATTTGCCCGTTACAAAAGGGGCTCGGTTACCAAGTAGTACTTTCCTCGCCACTCTTCGCGTTTCGCACGTCTTTTCGCGACTCTCCTCCACTATCCGAGCGCCTGGAACTGGCTATATGGTCCTATATATGTTGCGGATTAGCGAATATTTGGTTATTGTTGGAAAAAACGCTTTTAAAATCTAGAATGCTAAAAAATGTATGAAGTTAATTATTGCGACCCCCGACAAATGTGTGCAACAGGAATCATGGAAGCTCAAGAAGTAATGTTGGAGTTTTCGCCAAAAAAAAAAAGCCTGTTGTACCGTTGTTCTGTACCGCCTAAACGGCTTGTAGGATATAAGGGGGCACCTGATTGACGTTTGCGGACATGATAATTATTTTGAGGATTTTTGTCTGTTTGAAACGGAAGGAAGGAATGTAGAAACTATACAGGATCTTTGACTGAAGGTTCAGCAGGCGCCAAGCAAATCCTTTGAGTACCTTCACGGATATATGCTTTTGTTTCTAATAAGAGTATAATTCATTTACTCAGATCAATTTGGTAAAATCAGAAATTAAATTAGTTTAAGGTGGGCAACCTCGTTCCCAGGGAAGGGAAAAGTCCCTGGGAACGAGGTTGTAAGGTGGGGTTCCTAACAATATAATGACCGTCGAGCCATTCAAAGTTTGCTAAGCAAATATTAAAGAACGAAGGTTTGTTTGGTCGGAATTTTGTTCAGAGGCAAGAAGTGCATAAATAATCACAAAAGTAGAAAAGTACCTAGAGTACTGAAAATGGACATCAATATAATTGCTCTTTTCAGAGATTAGCCGGGGGACACTGCTCCCAAGATAAGCGAAGTCGGGTTGAAGAACAAGGTGCTGTGATACTCCCTCTGGGTTTATGTGTAAAACACATCTCGGCACACAAACAGTCTGTAGGCGTAAATGATGTGTGGAATCCGAAGTCGATTTAATTTTAGCACGAGCATCAATATTTTTTCACTACACCTCCTGATATTTCGGACATGACTATCTACCCAGCTCATCATTCCCCTTTGGGCATTGGATGGAGGAGGGCTCGCAACAGTGTCGTGTTCCAGCAGAATTATCGAGACCTGCCAAGGAAGGGAAATCGCAAAGGGCCGACCGCTGCATCGACAAAGCGCTTTCGAGGACAATCCTTCCGTTCGACGCACGGGCATATTTGTCCCTGTTGGCTCTGTGGTAAGTCTGTGTAATTTTGCTAATTTATGATAGGGGAAGCTTACGAAAAATTTAAATCAGGGTTGTATCTTAATGTCCAGCACAAAGCTCGTATTTAATTAGCCCTTGTACCTACTCGGGCGACGGGTATCAAATCGGACTGAATATAAAGCTGTTTCGAGAAAGGTTGTCGGAAAAAAGCGCACGCGACAATCCTGAAAGGTATTGTGGGTAGTTTTAAGTTCACGGTTCCTTGACTTTAGCATTTCAGGGAAATCTGAGAAAATGGCATGAGACGCCGTGGAAGTATGTTTGCGAGTGCTAAAAGAAAGCAACAAAAGTTGATTCGACAGCTACAGTGTCAGGAACGTACTTACTGATCATATCCCAGATTACCCTTCGGGATTGTCGCGTGCGCTTTTTTCCGACAACGTTTCTCGAAACAGCTGTATATAATCTGATACTTGCATGCGGTCCGATTTTGTACCACGTGGCGTGTTTCGTCCAACGAGAGTGCGCGGAAATTAATCAGTGGGTTATGACTACAAGTGGTAGCGCGTATGTTTTCAGCCTTCTCGGATAAAGACACCACACCGCGGGACTCGTCTGCCTTACTTATAAGTACAACTGGGCTGGTGGCGACGTTACACCCCACTGAGAAGGACACGGGAGTGACCCATAAGTGCTTATCCACATAATCCCTTGGTTCACTAATCAATCTTATATTACCGTCTAGTAATATGTTCCCTTCTAAACACGAACGCGCCCTTGTGCGGTTTTAATGTCAGTGAGTGCGTCTATGCCAGCTAGCGCGTTTCAACATTCAAATCAGCTTATGTTATGAACAAGGAAAACGCATCAGTGTGGTGAGCTCCCGTCCACACTAATGCGTTTACGTTTGAAAACGCATACTTTTGGATGCGTTTTCGCCTATCTTCGACACTACAACACTTTCATCGAAAACGCATACATTTGAAAACGCTGTCCAGAGTGGAGACATTTGAAAATGTGTGTGTGGACAGCGAAAACGGAGGCTTTCGTTCAAAAACGCTGACGTCATTCGTCTATTTGTCGCATGCGGCGCAGATGACTATTGTAGCGTTTTGAGCGATGCGTTTTCAAACGAAAACGCATTTGTGTGGATGGGGGGCCTCAGTCATGTCTTGCTTTAATACATATACATGTTCTAAACAAAAGTAATGGCTACGCATAACAACCAGACGTAAAAACGCACGTTGTTTGCACGCGAACGTGCGTCTTTACATTAAAACTTTGTAAAATTCTGAAAGGGCCAACGGACAATACGAAGGTACCGGATGGGATAAATGTGATTATATTTTCCAATATTTCGTCAGGCACGGCTTGACTTCTTCAGGGAACATTAGCCTTCAGTACACGTGGCTTAGGTTTTTTTCGGTGTGCGCGAAGCGCGAGCGCGGAGCACTAGACGGAAAAAATTCCTAAACCACCTGTGCTGCAGGCTAATTTACATTCACTAGCTGCGTGCTCACGTAAATTTTAAGACGATATCAGGCCAGGTATCTTAGATCTCGTTACTATTTACATGAAGTGCACCGACACTGGGACACGACTTCCAAGGAATGACGGTTCGGGTACTGGCAAGCTTAACCCCCCCCACCCCGGTGGGGCCAGGCGAGGTGAGATCTGGCCCCACGGGGGGGGGGGGGAGTGGGGCGAGGAGACGGCTGACACTTCAGACTACGGAATGGAGGACAGAGCGCGACTATTGCGTTATAATAGAAGCAACACGCAGTATGCAATTTAGATTCATAATCATTTCAGTAGAGATAAGAACCTTGAACGAATTACCGAACGTAGTAGTGCGTCACTTTTGCCTACATCATGGTGTTTTAAAACATCGTGGTGTTTATAAACTTTGCAAGTGCGAATTCCTGAAAAAATAAAATATTTGTTAAACATTATTGATAACCACGAAGTCATCGTTGGATGGACTTAGCTACTGATTTACACAAAGCAATTACTTCCAAAATGGTAGATGAGAAACGTTACAATAACGTATAGCTGAGTCGTTTAGGGTACCGGCTAGAGCCATAGCAGTAAAACAGAATTCAGATTTAAAATCGTGTAATACAGGACACCTATGGGCCAAAGAAACCTGGCCGTATTAGGGTGGCTGTATTAAAGGGGTTCTTTAAATAAGAAAATGACTGACTGAGCTTTTGTTCGGGCCAAAATAAAGTGGCCGTAATAACGACCTGGCCGTATTAACGGGTGGCCGTAAGGCGGGGTTCCACAGTAATTTTTTTGGGCGAAAACTCTAACATTACTCCCTAAGCTTCCCTGATTCATGTTGCACAGTTTTGTCGGACGTCGCAATAATTAACTTCATATCAGTTTCAGCATTCTAGATTTTAAACAGTCTTTTTCCAACAATACCCAAACTGATTCGCTGGTACAACTTGGTAACCGAGCCTCTAATGTGTGACATGTCATTGCGTGACACACAAATTATCAAAGTTTCGCTTCTAAAGCTTTGATCTTCTGCCACTTAAACGATCAAAACGCACGGTTTTTGATTGTAAAAAGAAGACTCTTGTATAAATAGCTGTATGGAAGCTGATATATGGTTGGAACTGCCAAGAAATGCGATGTTTCATGGAAGAGCCTTCGGCAACAGTTTAATGCTAATTGTGTGATTTGGTAAACACTGTCCATGGCGATTTGAAACGAAAGTACGGGTAAAAACCAACCTTCAACCACTGGCTTTACGAGGTAAGCTTACTATATTGAGTTTCTGATCCAGTAGAGGGCTAAGCGATATGATTTCGGTTGAATTTTGGCTTTGATAACAGAAAGCGTAATTCGATTATTTGTGGTTGTTGACAAGTCGGTGTTGTGATTTCCTCGAAATTTAACGGGCTTTTTCTTTGCGGTAGTTAAAAGCCCCAGGCTAATTTTTATATCCTTGGAAAGAAGAACATTTTCACTAATCAAAAATCTTAATTTCAAGTGAATTTGAGTTATACCGCATAGGAAAAATGTTTCTTGAAAAACTGCTCCAAACTGAGATTTTTAAACAATGAAATATTGGCGATTTTCAAACCCGTGCCGGGAATTCAAAATTAAGTGAATCATTCTGTTATTAGACTCAAATCATTTGTTAATGCCTCCTAAACAAATGTACAAATTGAAAAAAGGCTTGCTTCCTTTTGCGCTGTTGAGGAGCATAGTTATTGTGCTCATACTCGCAGCACTCATTTCGGCCATTTTATGGCCGTGGACGGCCGTTACAGTTTTTGCGAATTTTCTAGAAAATAAAAAAAGATTTGAACAAAAAAATTGCACCACGTTTATTGACTCACCATAGGGTATCTCTGGACGAAATATGAAGGTAGTGATTTTTTTCATCATGTGCCACATTTTTCTGATTTCACGCGGTCACCAAAAAAATTCTCTCTTAAAGGAGCTATGTCACGAAATTTTATGTAATTTCTGCGAAGAGCAAAATCACCTTCAGATTGAAGAAAGCCCCAAAATAATAGTTTACTAAGGTAGAAAAACACCAAAGAGGTTATAATAAACCAAACAGGAACAAGGATGGTTGAGGATGGCGAAGATTAAGACGGATTGCGAACGGCGAACTTGAAAAAATTGGCCAATTTTTTCAAGATGCGCCATCCGTGACGTAGCTCCTTTAAGTCGCCAGTTACCGTAAAAGCCCTATTAATTTAGCCCCCCTCTCTATTTTAAAAGGCCTTCCTCTAATAAACCCCGCTTTGGAAATCAGATTTTGTAATAAGCCCCACCTCTCTATTAAGCTCCCCCCTTCCATCTGGCAATATTTATGGCGTTTCACTCACGTTGTATTGAAATATATGGTCTTTAATTTACAGAACTATCGTTGAGTTAGGGTATAAATGACGTTGCATTTGTAAGACGGTGATACATAACCCATTTCTTGTTCTGTTTTAGTTAGTGGTGTAATAAAAAAGTTTGAAAAATAAATGTGAATTTTCTCGAAAATGTATGATTTGAAATAAGCCCCCCTCTCTAATAAGCCCCCCTTCTTGAGGCCTAAAATTAAATAAGCCCCCCGGGGCTTAATAGAGCTTTTACGGTATGTAAGTATCGGTTAGTGCACTGCAGAAAATGAATATTGAAGAAGGGAAGACGGCGATAGGTTGGTCGGCAAATAGAAGTCTTCATTGTCTGAAGAAAGTGTGTATTGAATAGCGGACAATCAGAGCGTCGCTATTAACTTCATTGCAAGTGAACAAAATTGAGAAGGCACCGTAATTCCGTCTCCAGCTCGGCATGGCTGATTCGGAGAGAATAATGATTGTGAAGGAGTCCATTGTATGTACGTGTAATTTAACTTGATCGTGCCTGACGTTTGTGCAGGAGCGCCTGTCGGCTTAAGGATCGAGTCCACTCGCATAAACGCGCTTGCTTAATCTCGCGCGCTAACTCTTTCACTAAAAGCACGTTTGTGTGAGCCAAAAACCTACCTCATTTCTAACGGGAACAATGTTCGACATATTCTTTATCGACGCTAGGTTTGCTGGAGAGAATTTGCCTTTCAAAATGAGCAGCGGAACATCTCTCGTTTCCAAAGCGATAGATTCCGGGCTTTGAGCGGAACATTTTTATAGTATTCTCGATCTCTTTCTACTTCATCGATTTCTTTGACTCTACACTATCTACAGTGCGCATGGGAAAACTGATTTCATTGGTTAAAAATAAGTTCAATAAGGAATCGGGCTAATGTTATGCGAATACTGTATAAGTTGTGCGAATCATCTAACGAAAACCGCAGCTAAGATTTGAAAATTTACCCTTCAAAAGGAGATGTAAAGTAGGACCTTTTTCAGTATATATTTACCTAATAACTATCGAGGCATTTCAATTTGAGGAATTTGGGGGCGAAAATGGAAAGTTCGCCGAGTTACAGCTCATTCAATGAAAACAGGTCGGTCTCGCGTGTGCTACTCATTGTTGGGAGTGATTCTCGCTCATAGAGCAAAGGTAAGACGGAAATGCAGTCTGAGTATGATAAAAAACTGAAACATTTGATAATTTGATAACTTTATTCATTTTCAGTCGTTCATAAAGCTTTGGCTATTTATAGTATCAAGACAATATTTCCAGTATAATATTCAAAGAAATATGGCGTTCGCGTTGTTCCGACTTCAGTTTGTAAACGTTGTCAAAGTTTACCAGTACGTTATTCGTCTACTAACGGGCAAAATATGGCGTTTCTTTAGAAGGTACGTTGGTATTGGTTTAAGCTTAGGAGTATTAACCTACTAGAGGTTTTTCAAATAAATGCGAGGAATGATTGGATATTTGAATGGCAGCATCAACATGCAACGGACAGTTCTACTGAGCCGGGCAAGCTTGGTTTTCACTAACCGTGATCTCGCGATCGGTTATTGGACAAGATTCTACACGAGGCAAACTAATCAAGGTACTGTTGATACGCGATTCGTTTTGTTTCGAAGTAGGGCTGTTTCAAAACGTGGCAAAAATTGGTAACAGTCACTCGACCGAACCGAGCGAGTACAGTCAGTATGTGCATTAATCGACACGCGATAGTTATTACCGCAGCCTTGTCGTTATAACTTTAATTTCGTCAAACGAACTGGACGGTATTTATCTAGTGCCCTTATGAACATGAAAATATCAAATAATGCTTGCTCAAACTGTCGAAAATTTTGGCCTCGAATTTTTTAACCCAACACGTTTTGCTCTGGGGTAGTATCGAAAACGAAGCACTCGAAAACGAAGACCGAAGCACGAAGCACCCTGAAGTCGAAAACGAAGCACCCTGAAGTCGAAAACGAAGCACCCGAACTCGAAAACGAAGCACCCTGAACTCGAAAACGAAGCACCCTAAACTCGAAAACGAAGCACCCGAACTCGAAAACGAAGCACCCTGAACTCGAAAACGAAGCACCCTTACCCGGTTACTCCAGTGGTGTATTTAAAATCGGTCACCAAAACACGAACACTGAATAATTTGTAATTATACTGTATCTTAAAAAGAACGACCTGCAACCCACAGTAACAAAAATTTCAGACCGCTTACTTGTATAAATGGCGAAACGTAGTCCTTGCAGCTATATATTCTTTGGGTAGTCACGCAACGCTTTTATCCGGTATCGAGAAGATGCGTGCGACATGACAAGAGCCTCTCTATGGGTATTTCCGAAGAAATCGAAGATGCGACGATCACCGCAAAAAACAACGAAGATCTCAAGAGTGTAGCGAAGATTTAAAAATTCGCGTGGTCAGAAAGATTATCTGTCATCTCTGCTCGATCGTCTTATCTGAGTATCTCTAATTTTTGGAATTGCATGGCGAGATCAACAATAACTTGCCACAAAGACATTTCAAGACTGAAAATGACAAAAATGTATCCATGATGCAATCATCAAGCGGGCGGAAAAACGAAGATTTGCTTAAAAAAAATTGCGAGGAAATCGTAGTCTGAAGTTACCCATAGAGTCTCTGGTCTCTGGGACGAGGTAGGCTTTACCGACTTCGAATTGAAATCCCACTGGAGTAACCGGGTAAGGGTGCTTCGTTTTCGAGTTCAGGGTGCTTCGTTTTCGAGTTCAGGGTGCTTCGTTTTCGAGTTCAGGGTGCTTCGTTTTCGAGTTCGGGTGCTTCGTTTTCGAGTTCAGGGTGCTTCGTTTTCGAGTTCAGGTGCTTCTTTTTCGACTTCAGGGTGCTTCGTGCTTCGGTCTTCGTTTTCGAGTGCTTCGTTTTCGATACTACCTTTGCTCTGGTAGTCTTCAGGCAAATTTATTCAAAGCAAGAAGCGCCAATCAAGCGAGATGAATGGATGCACCGCTTGAGGTCCTTGAGGTTTCCGTATACATTAGTCTGGCATTAGTCACGCCACGAGTGGCAGGTTTCATCCTAAATAAATCCTACATTTTACTCTATTGGTGGTTTTCTTCAGTTTACACAATTTATGAACAACGTCGGAAAACTAACAGGCGATGGAGCAAGCGGAAATAAACTTTTTGTTCAAATAATGCATGACCTTGTATCGTTTTCCATACGCTCTTTTTTTTGTAAGACTGTATATTTTTTCATGAATATTCTTATTTTCTGCCGATTTTGGGCTGAAATGTAATACATTCTTATAAGAGTATAGTATTTCAGTAAAATAATACGGATGTGAACAGGAAAACCTTTGATTTTAGTAAAGGGAAAGACTGCATACAAATGTTTACCATACTTTGATTTTACTGCATGCAAAAAAAAAATCGTCAATCTCAGCCTCAATATTCTTATAAAAAGAGTCTGACAAAAGTAAAAGAGTGTAACCAAGTTATTGTTGCCGCTAGTAAATTTTGGCAAGGGCACTCTTAAACTCAGACACATTGGAGCACACTTTTTCAGAGAGATTGTTAGGTTGCGTTGCTGGCGGTCTTGTTGGCGCGCGAAGTAAAAATTCGTAAGCGGCGAAACCGCGAGAGTCTGGGGCGGGAGGTCTGCCAGACTCTCGCGGCTTTGCCGCTCGCTTTCGCGGCTTGGCCGCTTACGAATTTTTACTTTGCGCGCCAACAAGACCGCCAGCTACGCAGGCTAAGAGATTGTAGCCTATGAAAAGGCTCCGCGGTGGGGATGGGGTAAGAAGAAAATTGCGAGCGAAGCGAGCCCCGCGAAGCCTGAGAGAAAGACAGGCTTCGTACGGCTCGTTTCGCTCGCAGTTTTCTTTTTACCCATCCCCACCGTAGTCTCCTACCATGGATCGTAAAAAGACTTTACGATCCATGCTCCTACGCAGCCGTTATTTGTGTCGTCGCGCAACGCTTCTCCCCGCGCTGCGTGACGACACAAATAACGGCTGCGTAGGAGACTATCCCCACCGCGGAGCCTATTCATAGGCTAAGAGATTGTTCCAATTGTAGACTTTTAGACTTTAACAGGCTTGGCCAACAGGCTTATAATTTTTGAAGCCGTGTCGTATCTACAGTATGAAATAGCAAAAATTGAACGGTGATAACAGGAAATGTGTAATGCATAATTAGATGTAAAAGTTACTGATTGCTTGTCTTTTCTCTCTGTCAGAAGAGTTTTTAAATTCCTTTCAGGTCACACCTGGAAAAATCCAACTTTGGTCACCAGGCTCTAACAGTGTGTGCGTGGACTACCTTTACTAGTTGTTTGCTTAATAATGCTGTGGCGAGGAAGTTCAGACCCCCCACCACCCCTAAGCGGTACCAAACCACGAATTGTTACCCTTAAAAGGTACGACGAATCGACGATCACCCCCGGCCCCGTCACTTTTATTTCGAAGTCCCCCCAACCCCCCACCCATGGCAAGAAAAAAAAAGAACCAGCGATTGACTGAAGATTTTAATTGGTCGAGATTATCACGTGATAGCTGATTAAATTTGACTTTTCCAGGACGCTCACCAGGACGAGGCAGCGAGAAGTGAAAGCGAAAAATCGGCGATGAAAGGCTCTTTTCATTTTGCCGTCTTGTGCTTTGTGCAAGTATGGATGCTGACTTTGAGGAATTGTGCTCTATAGGTGAGTGTATAATGTTGTACCTTGAGAGGTATGTTACTTACTTTTTTTTTAATGTAAAAAAAAACAAGTAAGCTTATTCTATTATTGGTAGCCATAACAAGCTAGCAAATTTAAACGCTAGCAAATTTAAACCACCAGTTTGACTTTAAGATTGACAAACACTCCCTAGAAAGAGCTAAAATCTACAAGTATCTTGGCATTGATTTGGATGAGACCTTATCATGGGACTCCCATATTAACAATATTGTCAAGAAAGTATCCGCGGGCCTCGGGGCCATCAAACGACGGTGTTAGGAACTTGGTTCTTCGCGAGACTCTTATTATGATCTATAACGCTCTAATCCAACCATATTTTGACTATTGCAGCTCCGTATGGGGCAGTATTGGTGTTTGTCAATCTGAAAGACTCCAGAAACTCCAAAATAGAACCGCGCGTCTAATCACTTTTTCTGACCTAAATGTTAGATCTTCCGTTTTACTCGATGACCTAGGCTGGGACTCTCTGGAGCGAAGGCGTTCAAAGCAACTAGCAGTTATTCTGTTTAAGACTCTCCATAATCTTTCTCCGACTCGTCTGAATAGTATTTTTGTTTCGTTTCCTCAGAAACAGTGAACAGTGCACGGTCCGATCGGGTGCAAGTATTGCGCTAAAAAGTGACAGTGACAGTCGGGGAAAGCGGCAAGAAACATGCAAGTCGTTTAAAAATTTCAGTCCGAGAAGAAGAATTATCTAGTTACTAGTATGATACACAAACTAATTTAGTTTGTGTATCATACTATGAAGGCAGGAGAGTAAAAACTTTAGAAAGTACTGGTTTTAAAAGATTGTCGAGGACTGAGTTGAATGCAAAATTTCACAGCAACAACAGAGGTTTTCGGTTTCTACGTGATTGATATGTTGTGGTCCGCGAATAATTTGTCATGATTTTTGGTTTTCAAGTGCGTACGCATTTATCAAAATGAAAATTTGGCGGAGACAAAATTTGTAGTATATTTTGGTAGCGCCAAACAAATTTTGTCAGCCTAGTGCGGCCGGGGCCTAAGTAATAATTTTGGTGGTGGTCGCACTCAAACCAAGATGTGTTTTCCAAAAACTCTCCTGATTGATGTAAATGTAAACTTAAACGGCTTGGGACCAGGTTTCGTACTTCGCTTTCTTGGTTTTCGTCGTTTTCTTGCTCCTGGCTTCAATTGCAATCGAAGGAGATTGTCTTGAACTTGAGACGAATTGTTCTCCAAATTGCCGCCGGTAAATTTGGTTTAGATCAGACCCAGTGTAGTCATAGACATTCGCAGTGTAATATCGATGTTCATGTTCTTCGTTTTCGTCGAAATAATTATTGAAAGAGTATCGACGAACCGGGTAAAAAATTATTTTGTCCCATTATTGCACGCGCTAAACTAGCGAATCTTAATTATCAAGACATAGCATCTTGCGTGAATGACAGTTTAATGGTTTAAAACGGGCTAAAATAACAAAATTGTGTGATTTTCAAAAATTTTGTCGGCTCCAAGGCCCACTTCGGCTTCTTTGAAGATTGGCGAAAATTTGGCAATTCGCAAAAAAATTGGCAAAAATTGAAACTGGGGGTCGCACTGTATTTTACGATTTTTACATTACGTGTTGACAGATTTGATACTTGAATAAACAAAATTGGTCAAAATTGGTTGTAGTGCGGGAACAGGGAACAGTATGTTGCCCTAGAACTATTCCGGACACTTTTAGAGTGTCATTATTTTCTGTAGCCTACGGATGAAATACATTAAGGGCCTCCACAGACTAGAGATACATGTATAGTTGTCGACAACTATTATTATTCGATTACTAAAATGATACGACAACTATAGAGCTTTTCCACACACTAGAGGCCAAAATGATGGAGAACTTAATTTTTGTGAAAATGTCATATTTAACATGAATACTCCATCATTTATGGGTGACATTTTATCAGTGATAGTGAAGAATATCATCAAAAAAGTGGCGAAAACCAGTGTTCCCACTAGTTTTGGAAAACAGGAGTCCCAAGGACCCCCAGTTCCAGTAATTGGGGGTCCTTTCTATTTTTTAAGGGTCCCCTAAGGAGAAAGGCATTTTAAGTGATATACACATCATGTAACATTACATGAAGTATGACCGCTGACCATCAATGAGCCGAGAGTTGTTCGCTCGTTCGCGTGATTATCATTGTGATTCTTGCTTCGTTTTCGAGTTTGCAGCCAAATTTTCATAGTTTCCGGCTTGGAGAGGTAATGAAAAGGTAAAGGAAACTAGTGAAACTTTAACATTGTTTCTTATGTGTGTTTTGTATCTTGAAAAATCTTATTTATCTCAAGAGTAGACCAAACTATGAAAACACTCGAAATTTTGAGCGCTGATTTATGTGCGTCCCTGGGACGTACTGTGGCTAAAAAACTGTGCGTCCTTTTTATTTTTTGTGTGTCAGATACGCACAGTTGTGCGTTAATGGGAACACTGGAAAACATCACCTTACAGTCTTCCAGAATTAGGGCAACCTGTCCGGAATTATGGCACGCACCCATTTTCACTAATACTTTCTGAAATTATAAAAAACTAATTAAAAGCTCAGCCGGTTACCATTACCATTACAATAATAATTATTGTAATTATTATTGTGTGGGTTTGTTGCGTTGGTAAACTAATAGAAAGTGCAGTCTATTTCTTTTACAGTATGAAATATATTATAACTATGGAGAACATTTTTCAAATAGAGAAATACTGTAATTTGTTGTTGTTGTTGTGATCAAGTTGCTTATTCTCATCACATTAGAATGGCATGAGAAACCAATTACAGCGGCTGAAATAATGAAAGCACAAATTCAGATCCATGGACAAAATCCGCCATAGATTGCACTAAGAAAATTGCTATGAAAGTTATTTAAGGAAAGGATAAAGGTCAATGATTGAAAGTAGAAAATTTTATCAATGTTTGAAAATAATGTACCTTGACGGAGAAATTCAGGAAAGATACATACATGTACATGTATGTCGTATAATAAACAATTTATTCAGCGGAAAGTTGTGTAATACGGCTGGGCATTTTTACTCATCAGTGTTTATTTTTTCTCGCCTAAAGGCTCGAAAAAATAAAAACTGACTCATAAAAATACCCAGCCGTATTACATAACTTTCCGCTGAATAACCTCTTTTTATTCCATATTTATTTACCTGTACTTACATGTAGTTTGAAGTCTATGAAGTCCGCATTACAGTGTACATGTACATGTATATGCTGAATGAAAACTAGTTTTTGCAACCCAAAGTTTATTCGTCGTGCCATTCATCATATGTCATGCAAATAACTTTTATGAAATACACAAGATACTACATGTACATGCACTCTGATTGGCTCAAAACCATTTAGCATACTGTAACTCTATGGAAACATACATGTAGAAAATTGCTTTGTGTTTTTATTTCATAAAAACAATAGAAAACGTTTTCCCTGTGTTTCCATAGAGTTTTGGGAGAACTCGAAATTGCTGTGAAAACACTCGCCTGTGGCTCGTGTTTCCACAGCATTTCTCGTTCTCCCAAACTTCACTATTGTGTTACCATAACTCTATGGAAACATGGAAAACGTTTACTATTTGGTATGTTTTAAATTACATGTAAAAGCTATTTTAAATAACTCTTTATACACCTTTTTCTGCTTCAATTCAAAACCAAAGTTGTTCAGCTTGTTCGGCTTTAATCATAACTTCCATTGAGTCATCCACAAAATCTACAGAAAGTGTGAACTGAAAGGAGACTCCGCTCTGACTCGAAATGATTTCTATTGAGCATGTGGGCTCAACATTCACCAGCGGCCACATTGAACAGCATGCGCTTTGTCACTGTGGGCTCGGTTACTAGTCAGTGATAATCTCATTAGGCATGCGTACTGAATACTTCTCAACAAAAAAAACGGTTTATTTCGTCCACGATCATGGACGAATCATGTTACATCAAACATACATGTACATGTAGTTTCAAGTCAGAGCAGAGTCTCTTTTTCTTCACGCCTCAAAATAATGGAAAATTAGACTCTGCTAGCAGGGAATCATGTACACTGTAATGAGCTGCTTCAACAAGTATAATTCAGTATACAATTAATGTACATGTACATGTATTTTGACATACAGTGTACAGTAATTAATTTTATCTGAAATATCCTGTATAAACCATACCCTATTTGTTTTGAATTAATAAAAAATTTTGAATTCATTTTTAGCTCAGGATGAGCTTTTGGTATGGTTGGGAAAAATTTGTTAGTTTATACATTATGTACACAGGGCTAAAAATTAACTCCAGTGCTTGGTGGCCAGTCGGGCCAGTTTCCTTGAATTCTTAGTGGCCCAGGCCAAATTAAAGTGGCCCTTATTTTCCTCAAGTTGATTAAAAAAAACATATTTACTTGAATAAACGGTTTAATACTGCCGCCTCTTTACAAAGGGAGCAAAACGCGTTATCTTGGACAACAAACCACGGCCTCCCCTGAGTCCAGCTTTTCTGAAATTCCTGTTTCCTTTTCGTCTTTTCGTAGTTTTTGCTACTTTCTACGGCATCTTCCTTGGTTTTAGGTTTTTTTGGACGGCAGCGCCTCACATCCTTGGAGAAATCTCCACATTCTGTGGGTTTTACATCAGAATTTCTATGCCAAAACCTGGCGAGAAGTATGTTGACGATAAACATGCGAGACTCGAAAACGTGCCGCATAGAACTCTGGGTAAGACTGGAGTCGCGTGGCAATAACAAATCAAAATGGCGTCCAGATATATTTGCGGATCGATCTAAATACTCGTGAAACTGTTAAATCGGCTCGTTAAGAACTAAAAAATCCACTAAAGTCAATGAACTTAGAGTTGAGGAAAAGAAAGGAAAGGTAGTCCAATTTAACTACCGGTACATATTTTATTTTATTTTAATTTCGTACTTTGCAACTTTTCTAAGCTTATATCGTAGTCGCCCTTCGGACGATCAAACCTCAACTTTTAGTCGCCCTGGTCAGTTTTAAATCGCCACTGGCGACCTGGCGACCGTTAATTTTTAGCCCTGTGTACATGTAGTTGTACATGTATAAACCTTTCTTGGTAATTCCGCTGACCAGCACATAATGCCTGGGAAATCACAACACTAAACAACATTGCGGGCACAATACTTGGTAGTTATTGGGGGTCAGGGGGGTCGGGGGTAGTAGCCCGATCACATAGCAAAACAAAATGGCGGGTTGCTTCCAATTTTCAGGACGGTATTTCTCTGACTTCTCTCGTCTTACACATTTAAAAGATAGACCTTTTAGGAGTTCCGATGCCAACAAACGCATAAATTTCTGCAATTCCTTCATTCCTCGTTTTGAGAAATGCTTATTTCATGAATTTACATCATGTTTCTTTATCGAAGTACAATGTACATTGTACAGTACCCTACAAATGTAAGTTGACAGTCTCTATCGAGTCTCAATACTCGACTCGATCCTCGATACTTGACACTCGCGAGTATCGAGTATTGTGAATCGAGCATCGAGTATCACAAATCGAGTATCGTGTAATTGTGAATCAAGGATCGAGTATTGCGAATTGAGTATTGAGTATCAAGGATCGAATCTCCAAAGACAATGAGCTAACACATCGCACCTTCATGTCTCGAGGGACGTTTTTAGCGAAACTCGGTTTCATCCTGTTTCAGTAGAATTCTTGGTTCAATGAACGTAAAGAACGAGAAGTGCCGCGGAAGCGGAATAGTGTATGAATAATCAAAACAGTTCCGGTTTGGCGATTCTTTTGAGTATCGTGTATTGCGAATCGAGTATCATGTATTGCGAATCAAGGATCGAGTATGGAGTATCGAGTGTCAACTTACATTTGCACGGTACTGTACATTGACAAATTATTTGGAGATGAATCAAGGGGTTTATACAACTTCATTGAAGCACCGGGAACAGGACGGTTCCAGCAGGGAATATTTTAGGAAAACTACATTGTTTGACCACCGATAAAGAGGAAGCATTCAACTGATCTTTGGTGTTTGGAGCCCTTCGATTCTCAAGGCATTTCAAATGGACTTTCAAGGAAAACATGGAAGTACTGTAAATGTTATTTCTAAATGTTGTTTGATTTATAACAAAAATTATTGTTTAACTGATCTTTTGATTCCAATTCCAATATAAATTTAAACTTTTGTAATTTGGCATATGAAGGTGTACAATTCGATCGATCGTTCGATACATGTAGCTTAAACAGCTTTGAAACCGAAAACAAATAAAATGTAAGGTATTTGAATAAGCTTTTTAAAAATATTTGGCTACAAAATCTTTTTGCTTGTTATTGTGTAGACCTTAAGTTTATTCATAGTTTCCGTGTAGAAAAGCAGGCTTCATCTGAGGCTTGTGTTTATAATAGCACATATTATTAATTAATTTTTAAATTTCTCTGATGGATTTTTCTACTATAGTTTTATTAAATTATATTGTATGAGTAAAGTCCCTTTTTATCTAAATCAGTCTATTACATACTTATGAACTGTACAATGTAGGTAATATTTGTACTAAGAAGCCTACATACACCTTCACATCTTAGATCTAAAGCCTGGTTTTTACTTGGCACACAAGTGCAAGTGTCCATATTACTGTACATGTAAACTGAGAAGCACAAGGATGAAAACATTTTGATTGTTCTACTTGCACTTGCAGGGCTCGACAAAACCCCCGTCCGGTTGCCCGGGGCAAGTAGATTTTCCTGCCGGGCAAGTAACTTTCTCTGCTCACTTGCCCGATGGGCAAGGGCCCAGGCAAGCCTTCTGCCAACTACATTGTTAAAATGACGATTTTGTGAAACAAAACAGTAAATTTTAAGCACATTTGGTCGGGGTAATCAAGGGTTTTAGATGAAGCTGAAATAGGAGACGCCTACAAACAACTGTGCGCGCGATAAAACTTACCGTTCACCAGGCTGGGAAACCTGCTTTTTCAGTTCTAACTTTGCCATAAAATCAGTCACAGAATAAATTAAAGTTAAAAAACAATTTATCTGGTCTTGTTTTGCTTTCATTAAGAGAAATATAGGCCAAAACACGCCAACAAAGATTATTTCGGCTCCACAAGCGGCCATGTTTTAAAATCGCCCCATATTGCATTGCAAGCCGTGCAAACCATTGAATACGTCATGTATGCCGATGGATTGTGTCTCTGGTGAGAGGCACAAGCACAGACATTTTTCTTAGGGGCAACCCTGCAAAACCAGTTTGTAACTTTGGAAGTAAATTAAACCAAAAACACATTACAGTACACGTATGTAGAACAGAGAGCCAAACTGAAGGCCTAACCCAGTGTATTTTCGTTTTCTTTGTTTCATGAATAATTAATGAGTTTGAGAACCTGGGCAAGTGGGGAGGTGCCCCGGGCAAGCAAAATGTGAGAGTTGCTTGTCCAAAGGGCAAGCTGGAATTCCAATTTTTTCGAGCCCTGACTTGCATTTCAAATCGGATCAAACTCCCCCACCTTGGGCAAATTATATCCCTATATTCAAGTATACTTGGTTGTGTACATGTATTTATGAATCATTGAATTGGCAAGTCAAATTCCAGAGGGTGGGGACAGCAATGGAGGTTCAAATGCCCCGTATATTCTCAGCCTCCCCCCTCCCCTTCATTGATAGGTTCGTACATAAATACCAGAGTCAAACCAGAAATTGAAAATAATATAATTAATAATTATTTCAAAGTTATTGTGTTTTGGTATGCAATAGTGGAACCTGTAGACGCATTTGAACTTCAAAATAATTTCCCCTTTTTGTCAGATTTGGTCTGTTGCCCAATGTATATGTTGTACAGTATGTGTGCCTAAAACCGGCGTAAAAATACATTATTCAGTATATCTTACCTCAAAAGAACGTTGGTGAGCCCAAATTTTCCCTGCATGTAGTTTTTACGTTTCACTAACACGTCTCCACATTTTAACTGCTATAATTCACTAGTTTTCTTGTAATTCGCAAAATAGTGGACTTTTCGCGGGCCCTGGAACCGGCGTAGTGGCCCTAAAACCGGCGTATGTGTAAGTCACACCAAAAGTAACCACAAAATACCGAGAATTTGAAAAAATGCGAAGTTAAGTAATATTTCACCTGTTCCTTCATTTCTTACAAATAAAAGTAAAAAAAGTATCCAGAAGGCTTTTAGAGGATGATGTAAGCCTGTTATGTTCAGGCTCGAAGGAGCCGGGGTAGATTGCGTGACGAGAGGCTAGGGTCTGGATGCAACTTACAAGGTTACAATTATTATTTGATTTAAAGCGGCTACTTGGTTCTATTATAATCCTTCTTGTATAAAGAAATGAGCAGGGACTATTTGGGTAAAAAAAATAGACTATTTCTTTTAATCAGCCCTTGGCTTCACTTGTCTGCTTTTTGAAGCGTTCGGTATGCCGGTTTTAGGAACACCATGCGAAAATTGCTGAATATTTTTAGACGTCGCTTTACCAAGAAATGCAATGCAAGAAGCAAAATCATTTACACCGGCAGAAAGCTTATTCTTTTGACATTTCTTCTACCAAAAATCAGCTTTCGATATTGCACATTATCCGCTTACAAATTTTATAAATAAAACCGTGTAATTTGAGGAGTCGTGAACGGCGAATTTTTAAGAAGACAAATTTACCTACCTGTCAACAGACTTGAATTTCACGCCTTCGACAACACCTGAAGAGCCACAAATTCGTCTTGAGAAAGAGGACTGATCAATAAATCATCAGACATCTTCGTTTTTCGTCGTATTTTATTTACAAAGGAAAATTACATCATTTTCGTAAATACGCCGGTTTTAGGGTACGCCGGTTTTTAGGCACACATACTGTACATGTAGTTCAATTTGTAGTTCAGTTTGATTTTTATTTTCCTTTGTCTAATATTCATAATCTGAAACAAAGGAAAATAAAAATCAAACTGGTTTGAAAATTTTTAAACCAAAAATAAATTTAAACCACAACATATGCATGTGTATTCAGTGGAATCCCCATTTCTCAAGCCTCCACTTCAAGGGTTTTCACTGGGAAAGGGCCAACAACTGCATTCAATGAATGTCATTGATATCAATAATTATTACATGGACATCCTGAGCTGGCTCATAAGAGCCTTTGATTGTTGATATGGTAATGACAGCTATTTACATGTATTTAACTAGTAATAGTTCTCACTATATCTGCCCCCGCCATTTGATGATATTACGTTTTGTTTATAGAAATATTTCGGACATTTTTTAAGTAGATTTTGTGATGTAGCTTATAATGATCAATGGTGTAACAAACTTACTGATCGTTCAATCCTTGAAATAACACAAAATGGAACAAAACTCAGTTATTCAGATAAATAATAACGATCTGGGTTTATTTATACTGAACAATGAAGTTTGTTGAAAAGATGCTGATCCTTTTGACTGGGTTTTACTTTTTTTGACTTGAGATTCTGATCTGTTTGCGTCTGTTAATTTGGGAATATCTCCCAATGCTGGTTCACAATCAAATGAGGACTGTATCTTTCCAAGTTATAAAATGCGTTTATTCGTAGATTCACAGTTCTTTACACTCACAATTCCGTTCCGTTCTATTCACTATTCGTTCTGAGGCTTAACCTCTTACAACAATGTCTTGTATACACTAGAAAATACAATAATGTTGCGGTTGTAACCGCTAATCTTTATTAGTCTTAACGAGTTAATATTCTGTATATCAGACAGCGTCTAGCAGATTTTTGGATCGAGTCTGTCGACCCCGTTGCTGATTTGTGTACCGAACAATTCTATCCGGTACTGTTGAATGACCTTTGTATTCAAAGAAATCACTGTAATGCAAGATACTTACCTTTGAATTGCAAATTTTCTTCAGACGAATGGCGAACAACGACAGCTTTCGACAGCTTTGGTTGTTTGTTCCAAAGTGAGCCGACCTCGTGCCAAAATTACCTTATACCACCTTGCGGCCCTGGTGAAAAATTACCCGATACCACCCCACGCGCCCAGTTTTGTCAAATCGGGAATCATCCGCATACTGGAACATATATATATCAATATATTTCAATATATATATTTATTTTTATCTTTTTTCAATTCCATATAATTTATATAATATATATATACGCGGGGACTACTATTCTGCCTCCTCGGGGTTTTGGCCTCTGACCCCTCCGGGGGCAATAACACGCAATTGTTATATTTTTTGTAATTTAGTAAATTTGTTAGACTTTGTTATCACAACAACTAATAATAATAAATCACTTTATTTAAGCAGGGTGACCAGAAACTAGCAGATAAATCAGGAACTGTCTGTGACAAAACCAAAGAACTAATTTTCTTGTGATAATTTTTGTTTGATTGAGTTTGATTAAGTTCAGCAATCAAACAAAATTGTACACAAAATGTATACAAAAATATATTCAAACAGAATCAAATTATTTGATGATTGAACCCTTGATTATAAAGAGAGAATCCCATACGTGTTGTACATGTATAAGTGACGGGTGACCGTCGGAAATTTTGAAAGGAACCCCTAAAAGGTACATGTTCCAGAATCTTGTGTTGTGGGTATGGCCCAAATGTGTCAAAATCCTAGTTTCTAGTTCCTAGTTTTTAACAGCTTAATACCTGGTTCCTGGGAAATCTTAACAGTGGTCATTTTAGATTTTAACACCCTAAGCGATACCAAACTTAGCTGGCAATGATGTTAGTAGGCTCTGTGAGGGCACCTTCCTTGCTTCATGAGAATTAATATTAAAAGTCAGACTTCCATAATATATTTGATGCACATATACATAATAATGTAAGCCTGTTCATTAGTCAGCATATTGCAGTCTGTTGCTATGATTATCACTTCTGCACATAACGACGGTCCTACGTGTAAATTATTTACTATCCAATCCTTAATCCACCATACTCACCATTCTCCATTTGACTAATATGAACATAAAATTATTATTTTGAACAGGTGCATAAGAAGGCAGAGTACTGTATACCCATTACAAAATGGCAGGGAAAGAATTTGCTGTAAAGTTTCTACCTTGCATTATACTCATGATAGTACTATTGTGGCAACTTCAGATAAACTACTTTACAAACAACCATTTTTTTTAAGAAACCTGCAATGAGGGGAATGCTTAGAGTAAATACCAGTCACAAGTCAGAGAACACCACAAAGACTTGGCTTATTGTGTACTGGTCAACTTTTTTTGGAACACGGCTAAAGCTACATGAAAAGTGGGAGAAAGGTGATTGCCCAGTACCATGTGAGCTAACAAGTGACCAGTCCCGAGAGAAAGAGGCAGATGGCTTTGTTATGCATGCCAGGGATCCAATAGGGAGACCTCCTGTAGAGTCTGTGCCATGGATTTTGCAAACACGAGAAAACCCGATTTACACACCAGTATTAAAGGACGCCAAGCTTATGGCCAAATTCAATTTACTGAAAAGTTATCGCTTGGATTCAGACTTTCCTGATCCTTCTGTTATGTTGCCTAATTTAACACCACCAACTCCTTTTAAGAATAAAAGTGGACTCATTATGGCAGCACTGTCAAATTGTGAGACTGTACGAACAGAATACATGAGACAGCTGATGAAGTTCGTGCGGGTTGATTCTTATGGAGCGTGTCTTAAGAACCAAAATGATTTGGTTGGCAGGTATGGTGCAAAGAATGGCATAGATTTTAGAGATGCCAAATCCATACTGGCCAGGAAGTACAAGTTTACTCTGGTGTTTTTTAACCAGGACTGTGACTATTTTGTTGATGCTCAGCTGCATCATGCATGGGATGCTGGCACAGTTCCTGTGGTGATGGCTACAGACAAACTTGACGAGTTCCTGCCTGGAAATCTTAACACTTCCGTGATAAACATCCGTGATTTCAAGACCCCACAACTTCTGGCCGATTACCTGAAGTATCTTAGCAATAACGAGACTGAGTACAATAAATATCTGGAATGGAAATGGAAAGGATATGGTGATATTACTGGAACTGCTATTGGAGACTTCTGGATGCCAAAGTATCCACTGTATTGCCAAGTCTGTGTTGCACTTTCGGAAGGGAGAAGTCACAAGGAAGGTCTTAAACCAATGCTGTGCAACCCAAGGCGTTTTGAAGACTGGAAAATAACAAAAGGAGGCTAGCTTTTCATGTTTAATGTAGCAACTTGATAGTAACTACCAGGGCCGGGTTGTTCAAAGGACGATTAAGCTAATCCAGGATTAGCGCAAATTTTGATTTCAGTTTTGCAACTTTTCAGTGAGATATTCTGTTTATATTTTTTGTCTTTCTGTTTTGACTTTGACTAATCTTTAACTTTACAAAACATCAGCAGAGAAAAACACTTTTATACAAGAGAAATTAAAAGCTTGTTTAACTTTTAATCCTGGATTAGCGTTAATCGACTTTCGAACAACCGGGACCAGAGCGCCAACCAGGGTGGCAAAGGTGTGATTTGGGTGAAAATGAGCATGTGTGATTTGTGCAAATCATCAGTGCACTAAATGGGATAATGACCCCACCCCTCCCACCCTGTGCCACCCTGTGCTACCCTTCATGACAGCAGAAGTGTTGAGTAAGACAAAGTATGTTTCTAAACTTCTTGGTGTGACTGTGTTTCAACAGTCAACATCGCTGAGAATAAGTTTCAAATCCAGAGCAGTGCTGATTCTTTGTTTCATAGTTTGAATATTTAAATCATGCAACCATTCAACTGTACTCTCCCCTAAATGGTGGAATTGTGAAACAGCATTCACTGTACAAACAGGTACATGTACAGTAGCAAAGTAACTTTAGTGAAATATGATGTTTAGACGTTTTGTAAAGTATAGAAGTGATTGATTTCACCATTATGCATTCGATATAGGAAATGGATAATATGGTTGTAATGAATGAATGTGTTATTCAATTTGAAATTTGAAACAAACGATCAAAGCTACTGACTGAATTTAGAATCATTATTCTCATTTTTGTAATGCTTTAGACATTTCTAATACCACTGCGTTGTAACAGAACAAAAATCGTAACAGTACATTGCAGTCAGGCAACGGGTTCATCCTCAGAAGCTTAGACACTTTGAGGTGATAAGCTACTGTCGTCCTTCAACAGTCAAAATGGCTGCTCGAGTGCTCCACTCAAAATGGCTGCTCCTTTGTTTGTATCCTCTCAGCCTCGCTATCAAGCTGAATTTTAATATATCGAAAGGACCCTATTATCAATGCTTTCACCGGAATCGATAGATTTTTAACCTTGTTTTTATCCCTATTTTAGTGTATTTTATTATATTGTATTTGAGTTCTTTTTAATTGATTGATTGATTGATTGATTTATTTTTTTTTTACTTTACAGGGCCCCATTGAAAAACCCAATGTTACCTTGGCTCCCTGTCAAAATATTATTATTATTATTAATGTTATCTTTGGAATGGGTAATTAAAGAAAAGAAAAGACAATGAGTCATGTAACATCTGTTGAATTGCAACCTCGATCCCAGGCCTTTTCCCTTTTAAATTTCACTGGGCGCTAACATTTAAAAGGAAAAAGGCCTGGGATCGAGGTTGGTTGAAATGTATACACATATAAATTATGTAGGAGTAAGAGTAGTGTAAGCAATCGTATTATAAGCACTGTAACAAACTGAAATGTAAAATAGTGTAAGTAATCGTATTTATTTTTAGTAGGGTAACTAATCAGATTGTAGGTAATGTGTTGCCTTAGTTCGCATCTTGTACTACCATGCAGTGTAGCTTTTACCAGTTCAAATTTGTTTTATTTGTTGCTTAAGGTGCCCCGCGGCTATTTATTGGAGTATAGGCTCCCTTTTTAACTCATGAATGCATGAAATGCAATGAATGAGTTCTTGCAGTGTGGACGAATATGCAAATTAGCACTCGATCGATGGGCTGTAAATATTAGTTTATACGTATTAATTTATGCATTAAATGAATTTTTCTGTTTTCTTTCTCTTCTAATTATTGTTTCAGTTTATTGTTTATTTATTTAATTTTTACAAATGAAAAAACTTCGTTGGGAATTGGAACACAAAGCACTCGACACGAGACTCGGAAGTTTTCGAGGATTGAGTGACTGTCAACTTACATTTACCCGGCACTGTACGTGTTCGATTAGACGGGCTTTCAGTTTCATCTTGTGTTCTCATTCCTGCCCAAGCCATCTCTATGAATTCAGTTCGGCCACATTGGACAATTTTTGAAGTAATATTTCAAAAACGAGTAAAAGTGTTTCATTAGTTTTCGAAACACGAGAAAATAGATGAAAGTACGAGGCCGCATTTTATTGTTTTCGAGTATTTGGAAACCCAATGAAACGCGAAGCACGAGTTTTTGACAAAGAAAATTACATCATCCTATCCAGGGGGGGGGGGGAGCTACTTCCTATACATTCTCTTAAACACGAAGACGCACCATAAAAGGGCTTGGCTCCTCCTACTTTTCCATCTAATTTGCATTTTAGTTTTGAATGTGGAACTTCTGCTACACTCTTGCATTTGTTTAGAAAATGTTAGCTTCGCTAAAACCAATTTCTCAAAGCTTGCTCGATTGACCATACGAACATATTTGAATTAGCACCATTATGAACAAAATAGTGAAGTAAAATTAAAATTTGGCTGAATTTCAAGGGTTTGGAGTTGCGTGAATGGAAGACATATTTAATATTCATAGTCTTGGAAGACATATTAATGTTCGTAGCCGGAATCCATTCATTAACATAACGTAATGCAAGGGGAATGTACCAACAAGGCTTATTTCTGACCCTCCATTACTACTCCTTTGCCACGTCAAAATTTCACTATTCTGTTGTTATTTCTTAGCTCACATCAATAGCACATCGGTACTGGTGCTTTGCTCGCAAATCTCACGCAGAAGACAACACAAGCATGCGCAATTGTGGTCGTAGAACGAAAGCTAAAATTAGAAACTTCCTAATCCCACGGGTGTGCTAAAGAATAAAATCGTTCACTTGAGTAGCCACGACAGCCGGAATACTGAATTACAGTTAAACCTCCTGCAAGAGGACGCCCTCCTGAACCTCCTGCAAGAGCGGACGCCCTCGATCGGGACCAGAAAAAGTGCCGCTTAAGAGAGGTGTTTGCTTATGTGAGGTTAAATATGTAGTGTTTGGATGTAGCTGGGAACAAGACCAAGACTTGTGGTGACTTGTTCGGACTTAAACAGACTTGTAAGGACTTATACAGACTTGAACGGTGCGGTAGGTAAATCAAATATCGTATTAAGTTTCTTTTGGCGTTACATTTCGCCAGAACCGTACAGATTTCGCAACGTTGGTGAGTTTGACTCGTCAAAATATTAAATCATAGTACTCACTACTGGGTGGACACACTAGGGCCATTAGATCAAATTTTATATCAAGCTACGTTACATTTCGCAATGGTCATCGTTTGCCTAAATGACATTTTATGAATATTCTGTTGTTTGTTTTGTATCAGAAACTTGCTGAGACTCGCAGATTTATAAAAACAGAAACTTGCTGAGACGCGCAGATTTATATTTGGACTATTACGTCACAGGGTCACGTCGAATCGTGACTTGAAGAGATCGTCTGTGAGCGGCTCATACACTAGGAGCGCCATTAGATCAAATTGTTTTATCAAGCGACGTTACATTTCGCCAGGGTGATCGTTTGCCTAAATGACATTTAGGAATATTATCCTGTTTGTTTTGAGTGAAATACATTTATTTTCCATGTACTTTCTGAGAAAAGCAGAAACTTGTTGAGACTCGCAGAAAAAAACAGAAACTTGCTGAGACCCGCAGATTTATAAATAAGGACGATTACGTCATGGGTTCACATAGGTCACGTCTAACCGTGACTAGCGACATTAGATCAAATTTCATATCAAGCTATTACTTTTGATTTGACCAGGAGATAATCATTGGCCTAATCCCACGGGTGTGCTAAAGAATAAAATCGTTCACTTGAGTAGCCATGCACGACAGCCGCAATACTGAATTACAGTTTAAACCTCCTGCAAGGGCGGACGCCCTCGGGACCAGAAAAAGTGCCGCTTAAGAGAGGTGTTTGCTTATTATGGGAGGTTAAATATGTAGTGTTTGTATGGAGCTGGGAACATGACCAAGTAGCTGGGAACAAGACCAAGCGTTAAGCAGTCTTGTGGGGACTTGTGCGGACTTACACAGACTTGTTGTGACTTGTGCGAACTTACACAGACTTGTGGGGACCTATGCGGACCTACACAGACTTGCAGCTTGTGAGGACTGGTTCGGACTCACGTAGACTTGTGGGGATTAGTCTGGACTTACACAGACTTGGGTGGACTTACACAGTCTTGTGGGGACTAGTGCGGACTTATAAAGACTTGTGGGGACTTGCACAGACTTGTGGGGACTAGTGCGGACTTATAAAGACTTGTGGGGACTTGCACAGACTTGTGGGGACTAGTGCGGACTTATAAAGACTTGTGGGGACTAGTGCGGACTTATAAAGACTTGTGGGGACTAGTGCGGACTTATAAAGACTTGTGGGGACTAGTGCGGACTTATAAAGACTTGTGGGGACTAGTGCGGACTTATAAAGACTTGTGGGGACTAGTGCGGACGTATAAAGACTTGTGGGGACTAGTGCGGACTTATAAAGACTTGTGGGGACTAGTGCGGACTTATAAAGACTTTGGAGACTAGTGCGGACTTATAAAGACTTGTGGGGACTAGTGCGGACTTATAAAGACTTGTGGGGACTAGTGCGGACTTATAAAGACTTGTGGGGACTAGTGCGGACGTATAAAGACTTGTGGGGACTAGTGCGGACTTATAAAGACTTGTGGGGACTAGTGCGGACTTATAAAGACTTTGGAGACTAGTGCGGACTTATAAAGACTTGTGGGGACTAGTGCGGACTTATAAAGACTTGTGGGGACTAGTGCGGACTTATAAAGACTTGTGGGGACTAGTGCGGACTTATAAAGACTTGTGGGGACTAGTGCGGACTTATAAAGACTTGTGGGGACTTGCACAGACTTGTGGGGACTAGTGCGGACTTATAAAGACTTGTGGGGACTTGCACAGACTTGTGGGGACTAGTGCGGACTATAGAGACTTGTGGGGACTAGTGCGGACTTATAAAGACTTGTGGGGACTAGTGCGGACTTATAAAGACTTGTGGGGACTTATTTGTTGCGGACTGACTCTGACTTGACTGCGTCAGTTGCGGACTGACTCTGACTTGTGGGGACTTGTGCGGAGTTACACATACTTGTGGGGACTTGTGCGGACTTACACAGACTTGTGGGAACTTTATACACAGACTTGTGGGGACTTGTACGGACTTACATAGACTTGTGGGGACCTCTACGGACCTACACAGAGTTGCGGACTGACTCTGACTTGTGGGGACTTGTGGGGACTTACACAGACTTATGGGGACTTTACACACAGACTTATGGGGACTAGTGCGGACTCACAGACTTGGGGGACCAGTGCGGACTGATATGACCTGATAACATGGGCGCAAGGAGCCAATCAGAAGGCCGAGTGAGAAATGTGATAACAGTGATTGAGTATTTAATAAAAGTAATTATTATTGTTTTTGTAATGTACCAAGTAGTGTCTCGTAACTGATGTGGTGTAATAAAGTTAAGACGGATTCCGCTCAACGTTCGAGCAATAAGTGCAAAAATTAATTACTAAAAAACTACTCATAGCACGGTAACATTTTGAATACTATTTGAAACATATCACTTTAATTCACTTCTCCAAGTGACCCCGCAATTAAATTCTCAAGCATTCTCGAGAAAATTAATGTTGAACCTCGTAAAAAATGATAAAAAACGCACGCCATTTTGTTTTGAACTGACATGAAGCGTCTTTTTAATTAAAATATGTAATGACTTCTCTCGCGGGGTCAGCTTGGGAGCTAATTTATCGATAATTTCTTCTTAACTGTATTCAAAATGTTACCGTGCTATGAGTATTTTTTTGGTATCTTAATTTTTTGCACTTTTTGCTCGAACGTCCAGCGGAAATCGTCTTAATTAAAAAAAAGAACTCGTCGCTTTTGATCTATCAGTAAAAACGGGAAAAATGAATAATTTTCTCCTTGAAATTATCAAAGTCCATTCAACATACGAGACATGTTGATCGCCTGATGTTGTCATGTGACTTTTCCCGTGCTGTCCTAGCTCGGTCACACGCGCAATGTTCCACTTTTAAACGGGATTTTCCACTTTTTCGCCGTAAAATAAATCTATAATTTTGGAGCTAGCTATTTCACTGCTTTGGTATATTATACCGTAAAGTTCCGAAAGTAACGGCCCTCGTAACTTTCGGAATAGGCCATTACCGAGTTGCCTTTTGCCTCTGTTTCAAAACAAGTCCAAGCGCTCCCTTTCATATGAAAATTAGTTTGAATGAATGAAATTTTCATATGAAAGGTTTTCGCACTTAGACTCGTTTAATTTTGAAACGGAGACAAAAGGCAACTCGGAATGGCCTATAAGCAGCCTTTGAGGCTCGCTACTTTCGGGGGGTCGCTACTTTCGGTGGGTGGTTACTTTCGGGGAACAAAACCCGTTAAATAAATTAAAGGGAATCTCGGCTGAAAAACAGTTTTGTTCCAAATCATAAGTTGGCGTTTGTGTAAACAACAGAAACTCGAAAAACAATTGTTGAAAAATGAGTCCAATTTCATGTTTATAATAACAATACTGATTCATGGGTGGGCCCTTCATGTCTAGATTGTGTTGTCAGTGGACGGGACGAGTTGTTCAAGAATCGTTCCTGTTCAACATGAACTGATGAAGCACGAATGGACATTATTTACTCAGGGAGTTGTTTAAGCGATAAGCGATAGCTTGACTTGTTGTAAAGTGCCTTATCGTGACAACATGTACATTTGACTATTGATTGTTGACATTGGATAAAACGGTTACTCATATCAAGTATTAACTGGAAAAGGCTGAAATTACAAACCGCAAGGCTTGCTTGCACAACTTGAACGGTCCCTGACTGTGCAAGCTGATGCGCTGAAAGACGAAAAACTTAGCTCCACCTTGTAAAACGTAAACAAAACCACCGGAAGCGAGAGGATCCGAGTGAAAACGTAATACCGCAGAGGTCCGCAGACACTTTTTTCACCGATTACCGCGACCTAAAATGTATGAAAACCGCAAACCGCTTTGTCTTATAAAACCGCAATACCGCAGGTTAAAATAAAAATTTCCGCAAAACCGCATCACCGCAAACCCTTACGCCCCCCCCCCCCCCCCTCACTGTTTGATTGGAAAAAAGTATATAAATGATGTATAATTGAAAAACCCTTGGGGGGCTCGCTACTTTCGGGATTTTAATATTAGCACCCAGAAATTGTTGACGTTACTTTCGGGGGTGTCTTTGCTTTCGAAACTTTACGGCAGTAAAACAAAAATTACCTCAGTGTCGGTGAACAGCAGAGGATATTAATCCTTAATATCCTCCACTATTCACCTCCACTTCCGCGAATAGTTGTTAAATATAAACTAAAACCTAGTTTTCTCTCGTCATTTTTTTTAATCACGGGGGAAAAAACGCACAGACGCTCAGGAAAGTCAAAAGCATTTTGCAGCAGTTTCGATGCAAACTGTAGTATCAAGTAATCCCTCCATAAAATAATATACATTTCAAACCGCGTTTTGGCACGAAATGTTTATTGTAAATTATTATACAGAGTCGACGGGATGTAGTTGGAAACACTTGAAAGTCACTTTACTAAAATGAAATTTTCAGTAGCTGTGCTTGCCGTGGTAACTCCTTTTCACATCCGTTCGCAAATTTCTCGGTTATTAAATCTTTTCAAATACCACTGATTTCAAACTAAGCGAACTGTGCGGTGTTGTTAGAAGCAAAAGGAGATAGAATGGTAATTTTCTATGTCTCGCTATTGTTTTGGACTCCGTAACGACAGTAACTCCATGTGGAATTCCGTTTCGTAGTAACATTCAAAATCTTAGAAAAATGTTCCTTTCTTAGTTATGGAAATTCATTTTCTGTGAGTAAAACAGCAATTCGCGAAACGTGAATGAATAATAATTTCTACCCTATTTGATGCTCTCGCTGGTCACGGTAGCGAGGGGAAAGCTAACCGACAACACTGGGCATAATGTATTTAGGCAGTTTACGTGGTATCGTCTCTACGCTTCTCGTGTTAGCGGGCCTATGGGTTTTATTCCTGATAACAGCGCATCTTCTTTTAGATATTGAGCAGGGAAAGAAATATATTGAAAGCCTCGCTTTGACACAGTTTGGGAATACAGGAGAAGAAACCAACAGAGATGCACTTCATTTGGAATATACCGATGGTAAGGATATCATTTAAAACTAGTATTTTCACAGTTCTAATTAACCATTCTCTAGAAAGCATCACATGATTTGAAATGTGTAATTAACACACAGAACCGAGTCGGTCTTTTCTTGGTCAGTTTGCAACTGACGTCATGGCCGCCATGTTGGTGACCATTAACAAATTTAAAGATTCAGAATGAGCCACATAAAAAGTGATTTGAGAGTGGGTCTGCTCCAAAGAGATTTTTGCGAAAATAATGATGATGGAAACTGATACCACATACACTTAACAAGGCGACAATAAAAAAAAACAAGAAGTAATAATAATTTCCATAAATATCATTGAAATTCACTGGAAATATCTTTATTGTTGTGGAAAATTTTAAAATAGCGAGAGACTTATTTTCTCGCGATCTCTAGTCGTGTAATAAATCTCTTATCAAGCATAATATGATCCTCGGTATTTGTATACGACCTGTACAACCCTCGTGTTTGGTTTATAACACCTAGACACTTTACTTTCAAGTGCCTCTCTCCATCCCACCCGTGACGTAGGCTCAGTTTCCAGCCGTGGCGTCTAGAAGTATAATTAATTGCGACTACACAGTTTTATCAGTTTTAATCCGGCTCAGATTTGTCCATCGGGCAGAATGGCCGGACACTTGCGCATATCAATGAGCTATTAACGGCGGGTTATTCAAGCATGAACGCTCAATGAAAGCGCACAATAAGAGAGAAAATGGGTCAATTTGGTGCAGCGCACTGACTAAAATCGCCATTTTGCAGTATCGAGAGTATGTTTTTCTAAGATTATAGGGCGGGTTTTTGTAGCCAAAGTGTTAATCTATAATTTTATCCAAAAACTAAGTGAAATGAACGAAAAC
Organism: Desmophyllum pertusum; assembly: GCA_029204205.1. Taxonomy (NCBI): domain Eukaryota; kingdom Metazoa; phylum Cnidaria; class Anthozoa; order Scleractinia; family Caryophylliidae; genus Desmophyllum; species Desmophyllum pertusum. The sequence goes on along the minus strand of MU826834.1, from coordinate 2,399,628 downwards.
AGTTTTATACTTTTAACTTTGAAAATTGTGCTTTTTTCGATTTGTCCGAATATTATTCGGCTACGAATAACTGGCCACTCACCTAAAGCTGATTCATTAAAAAATAAGTCCACATTTATCTGTGAAAATTATTCCTCTAAAATGTTCTCTAAACAAAACAGATGATGATGAGCTAGATAGCTTGACCAAGGTGGACTGCGAAATACCACAGGACAGGTCATATCCAGACTGCAAAAACCGTGTTGAGGTCTGTAAATATGTCACAGAGTTTTCGTCTCTGTCTGTCTGTCTGTCTGTCTGTCTGTCTGTCTGTATGCATGTTAATGTCCATCCGTCCGTCCGTCTGTCTGTCCGTGTTTTTCTGTGTCTCTGTCTATTTAAAAATACTTATTGATCGAACGATGTTTCATTTCGAGCTAGTTCAGAAATGTATTGTTACTTTTTTTAAGTGGCTACGGAAAAAACTGGCAAAAGAAGTTATGTTACAAGGAATATGATGTGGATGGAACGATGTGTTCATTGGTGATATATTTAAGTGAGGTAGGTTTCTGCATGTAATGCCATAGAATACCTCTACACGTGAAAGTTCTCGGTTTGTGATACTCAGTTTTTATCTCACACTAAGCAAGTTTTAAGTCAATGATGCATATCGCGACAAATCAACGACAAGTTGAGTCTCGAGTGCTGTGAAAACACCCGTGTATAAGTCCGGTGTGGGACTACCATATAAAAGTGTCTGTGGTGATCGTCGGAAATTTTGAAAGGAATCCCTAAAAGGTACCGAATCTCGTTTTGTGGGTGTGACTGAATTCATTTTCACCCCTCAGTAAGAGGTACCAATTCTAACACAAAATTAGTTCTTGTCAGCTTTCTTACTTAATACTGTAAAAGGTACCTGGGATCTGACTCTAACGGTGGTCATTTTAGATTTAAATACCCTTAGCGGTACCGAACCACGAATTTTAACCCCTAAAAGGTACGACGATCACCCCGTCACTTTTGCATGGGAGCAGCCTCCAACCCCCAGGGAATCGGAGTTCCTTACAGTGTATTTCTCAGTCAATCGGCTGGAACCGTTGTATTCGTTAGAGTTGGGATAGTGAGGTAGAAATTGAGCAAGACACGTTGCTCTCAGAGACCCTTCGCCACGATGTAATGTTATCTGAAAATATACTGCAGTGAATTACCCGATGGACTAGCATCTCATCTAAAGTTAGTATAGATAGTGCTAATACCTACAATAATCATGATCATAACATGACAGACCTTCCTTATTATAAGACATGTAACTATGACCAGTATGTATTTAGGTGGAGTCCTGGTGTCCTCGATTTCCTTGGAGAAAATACATGAAAAAGAAAGAACGAAGACGAGAGAAGGTAAGTTTCAGTGTTGAGTATTTTGAGAATTTTTGGCTGCAGAAAATTAACCTAACCATATTGGAACTGAAAGACCTGAAGTTGTTTCAGGTCTTTCAGTTCCAATATTTTTAGGGTTTTTTTTCTGCAGCCACACTGAGAAGCTGGAGATCTCCTGTGCGACTTGTCTCGTGTATGAAATATTGCCCTGAGATCACCACGAAAATAGTGGATGGCGCGGTACCTAATGGTTAGCGTGTCGGGGTTCGAGCGTTGGCTGGGGTCACTGTGTTGTGTTCTTGGGCAAGACACTTACATGTAAACCCTCACAGTTGCCTCTTTCCACCCAGGAGTAAATGGGTACCGCGGGCCAACTGTCAGGGCAACCTGATAAAAGTGTTCGGGGGTGTGGGGGGGGGGGGGGGGGGGGGGGAGTCACCTGAAATGGACTAGCATCCCATCCAGGGGAGAAGCGCGGGTACTCGTAGTCGCTTCATGCTATAGAAACCAGAGTTAAGCACCGGCCTGATAAGCCACTAATCTTATGGACAGACTTTAACCTTTTATCCACAAAAATAAGATGTCTCTCGACTCGTTTTGCAATCATTATGATTGTGACGCCTATAATGCAACATCTCTTTCGAAGCTCACTATCAGTACTTCCAAAAAATGTTCGAAGTAACGACGATTTCCTGCATCGATTCGCTCTTCTTTGCCGTTGTGGGTTCCTTTCCTCTTGCACGAATGGTGATCGAACCTGTAGTTGTGGAAGAACACAATTAAAGAATAAAGTTGTTCCCAGTTCACGTGAGATTCTATTGAATACTGATAACTCATGTTACATCATCAATAAATATTACATCTGTTCTGTTTTAGGCAGTAATGCAAAATAACCCCGATCAGTTGCTCTTCATGTTGAATTCGATACCTGGATCTCAGCCAATCAGATCACGGATATCAAACATGTGGCCTTACTGGAAAGATGGTTTCCATTACATGCAGACGAACAAAGGAAATATTGACACTCGAAACAAAAAGAAGGTATGTATCATCTCATATACCGTGACAGGCGCGAATGGAATAATTGTTTTATTAAATACTTCACTAACTTACTTCGGTATCACTTCATTCATTTTTCAAAATTATAAATCGACTAAGTGATTTTTCAGTTCGATCTAAATGAAGCAATTGCATCTGATCACATGATTTGTAACATAATTTAAACCCTTGTTTCGTTCAACTGTCCGTTCAACTTGTAAAATGGATATAATGTTCAGCTACACAATTATTTTGGATCTTCACATTTTAAACTAACTAATTTACACTGAGCTTACATGTACATGTAATCTTTTGTTAAGATTTTTGAGTCAGGTTCATTACTAATTAAAAAGGATTTCTGCTCAAGTGTTTTCACAAAAGTAATCTTGACTGCCGGGTCGTTTCTAATGAAAGCTTACTACTGACAAATAAGCTGATTAAGCTATGTGATTCTGGCTAATAAACTGATGACATACTTTGTTGCAGATTTTGGTTTTTATAGGAGAGCTAATGGACGCCACTACAAACATGTCTAATCTAACAGATGACCTGTTACAGTGGAGTGACCTACTAGCTTCACTATGCGTTCTGGGTCATGACGTCACTATCAAGACTGACCGAGTCGAATTGCTTAGGTACTAATACTATACAAGCATATGTATACGAAGAGTAAGCGATACGTAATAATAATCATGAAATTCTCAGTGCATCGTCCACAACTATTTTACCGTCCTCTGTTCCACACTAAAGTAAATTCAATCTTTATTCTCCCCAGAATAGTGCTGCTTACTAACATACTCTACTTAACAGGAACCCTCACCAAACACGATGATATTGCAAGAAAGTGTTAATATCCATCTAGTGATCCTCGCAGTTGTGTACGCAATTTCAGCAATTGCAAAGAAGCCTAAAACTGAAATTCGGGGCTTCAACGGTCAGTTTGAACCCATGACCTCAGCGTTACCGGTGTGATGCTCTATCAACTGAGCTATGAAGCCTCATAGCCTCATAGCTTCATAGCTCAGTTGATAGAGCATCGCACCCGTAACACGGAGGTAATGGATTCAAATCCGTCGAAGCCCTGAATTTTTTCAGGCTTCTTTACAATTGCTTAAATTGCAAGCAGAACTGCAACATCATTTCTTCACTTTACACTCTCTATCCGCAGTTTATATATGATTCACTATTGTTTCTATCAGAGACTTAACCAGCTTTCACAACATCCTCTATAGAATAAGACATATTTATTTCTCCAATTTACTGCTAAAAAAGTCACGAAACTAGCCCGCGCGCAATGCTAACTAACATGCTCCAGCACCCCAGTGAATAGAGCCTAACGACCCTCAAGTCCCCAAGGGCCTCGCTTGTATATTTTAAGCTCTTTATTTGACGTTTTCTGCCTCTGTCGCCAAGTTACGCGGTCGTAAGTTATATCCAGTTTTTTACCCACCCGCCTCCTCTTCGGCGACGTCTTACTATTTCGCATATCTCTGTCGTGCAAACCCTGCCTAGGCTAAATTTTACCTCTCATGTCTTTGCCCAAGTAGCTTTGTTAAAGTGAGACTGTTTTACTATCCTTTTAAACATTTTCTACAGTTTATTGTCAGATGGGAGCCAGTTCACTCATCGCGGCTGTGACAAAGGGGATTCAGGATATGATCTGATATATATTGATATACTAGGCCTGCAACAACTGGTCATATCAGCACCCGACCCAGCAACACGCTCACTTATATGGTCCAAGTACAGGTAACCATAGCAACACGCACTACCTTATTACACTTTATTTTCGCGACACTTTAATTTCGCGATTTGGGGATGGTCATATTTCGCGACACTTTATTTTTGCGATTTTGTTAAATTTGTAGAAACTGAGTGACTTTATTTTCGCGATTTTGTCGGTAAATCAATCATTAAATACCTTCACTATTTGACTTAAAAACGAAAATAAACCAGACTAGGTATACATTTTTGTATTTGATTTGATTTCTCTTATCGGCTCGTAATCATGACACACCAGTTGGTAAAAAACCTACAAGGTACAATGTCTAGTGTTAAAAAATAGCGATGTACAACTGCAACAAAACGGTAAAAACGAGATTTATTTTAATGAGGGGAGCAGATGTTTATGTAACCGTAAAAGATGTACAGTTCCGATGAGGCCAAGAAATACCCGTAAACGTCACCGGAAGCATGTATATGGGATCAGGGATCAAAGGTGTGCAAAGGGGTGGGATCGGGGATTATAGCCCCTGGATCTGGGATCAAAAGCCGTGGGATCGGGATCAGCAGTGTTTTAACACGTTTTGATGGAATCAGGGATCAAGCTGTCCTAGCAAAATCAAAATTCCCATCATTTTTTGGGATCAGGGATCAAAATTTTAGGCTAAAAAAATGGGATCAGTTATGAAAAAATATACCTCGTTACTACCTTGATAGAGTCATCGTCGAAGAACATACAAGCCGTTGAAAAGTTCAAGTCTTTGGTTGAACTCAGTTATAAGGAGCCCGTAAATGGAAATTCAGTTCAACGACTGTACGAGCGAAATACTCAAAGAACTTGGTGCAGAGGAGATTGATTATGAGGACGACGAAGACATTGAATAAGTGGACTCAGAACGATTATTAAAAGGCTTATATTACAGGCTGAGAAATTTCTGAACGCTGATTGGTCAAAATGAGCTGAATTTATCTCAAATACCACTCTTGACTTGCCATATTGGAAGAGAGTGGTATTTCAAGACTTGAAATACCACTATCTTCCAAATATAGCAAGTGTGACAATTGACTCTAAGAAGAAGGAAAAAAAGATGGCGGACATTTCTATTGTTTAGCGTGTGGACTAAAGTGGGCATTTCAACGAGATTATCTGTCAAAGTGTCCAAAAACCTACGAATATTGAAAGCAAAACACTTTTGTGTGGTATAACTAAGCTGAACAAAGCATTCCATTACTTAAACGTTTCAAAACGAAGCTCCACTCGTTTAGGATATTTGCCTTGTATTATAAACAAATAATAAGCGGCGAGTGATATATTTTGGACAATTTTGAAATATTACGAGCCGGTATTATTTCCAAATACTACTACAACTCATGCTATTACCTATACTAATATTTCATTTAAAGCTTATATGTATGGTCACAATTATTTTTCGCGACATCAAATTTTCGAAAATCGCGAAATTAAAGTGTCGCGAAAATAAAGTGTAATGAGGTATGTATCACCAGTACGGAGTGAGTCTTGAGTTAGTTTAGTTTCTTTTAGATCTCTTCTTTTGATTGGGGAATGAATCCTGACGTCCAGGAGTTGACAAGGGAGCGGGATACAGCAACTGGACAGCCTATGAATAAAAACTGTTCATGCCGCAATACTGCCTGCTCCTGGTGGCAAATCATAGCTGAGTAGCCGATAATTTTCCGATCTCAAAATTGATGTTGTTCCGTCAGCTTTTCACCATCAGAGAAGCCTTCGAATTTAATCGGCGGGTAAACGCGTATTAGTGAACACAATTTTAGTTCGTTGAATAAACTTGTGAAGTCCGGGAAGAAGTTTTTAAATCTCCTTCCCAGGTCTCTATTTGGCGAGCTGAAGGCGAGCTCACCACCAGGCTCGGCAAAAAGATAACTGGAAAAGATATTGTTAAGTTTTAACATTGCCGCTTTAAGATAATGTGTTTTCATTCAAAGTAGCATAAGCTTTCTTATGGCGTATTTCAGGTATCTCTACTCAAGTATGAAATTGGTTAAGAACAGAGGCAATCAGGCCAGTGGTTATGAAAACGCTTTTACTAGTCACAAATTTGACATTGCATTACATTCGCGCCAAACCTTCCAAGCCTTCTTCATTTACCAAATAAAAAACGGATTCCCCATGTTCGATCTCTGATATAGAAATTAAAAGCAACCTTGTTCCGGTTAGAACTGGTAAGGGTAAGATGCACGAGTACATCTCACAGCTATTTTACTTAAAGGAGCTATGTCACGATATTTTAAGTCATTTTTGCGAAGTGCAAAATCACCTTCAAATTGAAGAAAACCTCACAATAATAGTTTACAAAGGTAGAAAAACACCAAAGAAGTGATAATAAACCAAACAGGAACAAGGATGGTTGAGGATGGAGAAGATTGAGACGGATTGCGAACGGCGAACTTGAAAAAATTGGCCAATTTTTTCAAGATGCGCCATCCGTGACGTAGCCCCTTTAACAAATGATACAAAATAAGGAAGAACACAATAAATGACGTTGTTGTTCATTTCAGCTGTCGCCTTCGTGTTATGACTCCGTTTGGAATGGACGCCGAGTTTAATTACAGAGACTACACAGGACCAGTTATGGGTGAACGCTCTCAACAAGGAAACTGGAACCTAAAGCTCAAGCAGTTTTTGTCTAAATATCGTGAGTAGCATGACCTAGCAGACTAGTAACAGGCTATCCCTTCCTGCTTCAGTGCGTAGGGACTAGGCACATATAGTAGCTTTAGAATGATTTTGCACATCTGGCAATAGTCATTGTTGATTGCTGTGCTTGATCATTGAGAAACAGAATATTGTCGTCCCCTTGGCTAATTTGAAACCAAAACCTATTGTAATTGATTTTATCGCGCTGGACACTGGCTGAATGTCTTTACTTTGAGTTTTAACTGGTTTATTGTGTGATTATTGTTATACCGAGCAATTTTACAAGAGATCCACGTCTCTTTTGTCTCAGCCTGTCCGACCATGCCATCATCTATTTTTCTATTTGTTCTCTTTGGAGACGGCTGTGGACGAGACGGGGGACAAGTCAATAACAAACAGTTATACAATGCTTTCTCGTGATATACCGTGAATATCCCACACGTGACTTCTTTTCTGGAAACTCATTATTAATTTATCAACATACACCAGCTACATACACCTATTTCAATTAACGTTGTCGGATAGAAGTGTAAAGCCTACAAGACAAGACCGAATGGTAGTCTGTACAGAGTGTTTACCATTTACCAAAAAAATCCGGAAATTTCGGTTGGAATGTAAATGGTAAGGTTATTTTGGTTTGCCCGACCGGAAAATTTCCGAAATAAACGGAACGTCTTCAGAGGTAGTTCAAAATTCCCAACCAGAATTTCCGAACGGAAATTTGTGTACCATTTGCTCTTAGCTACCAGTTCCAGGCCCTGCGCCAGTTTTGATTCGTAAGCGTGGCCACTCAGCTCGCGTTTCTGAATGTCAACAACACTTCTGGCGTGGCTGCATTTATACTGCATTATATGTACTTCCATGTTCGACATGTACTTCAAAGAAAAGCCAAAATCTGCTTCTGTAGTGGAATCGGTTTCCCCAAATCGATTTCCTGTAGGAATTGCACCTTAAAAGCTGCCAACTCTTGCGTAAGTACTTCGACAGTATAATTATATTTTTGGTCATTCGAAAGTGGAATCTGAACTCATCAACTAAAGATGGCACCACAACCTCATGAAAACCGACAATCCTATTAAGATCTCTCTTCATGAAAGCTGCAGTTGTTGTGGATCTCTCTGTCGTACTCATAATCGAAAAGTAATTTCCCATCACTCGACCACCATTTTATAAGTTTTGTATTATTTGTGGGGTCCATACCACAAGCGACCACAAGCTATACTTCCTTTGGACTCCAGTCATTTTACACCTAATATGATTTTGTTTATTGTTACTTGTAATTTATGGTGAAAGTGAAATAAAGATTGATTGAAGATTGATTTACCTCTGCCACCATCTTGAATCTAGTTACCAGACTCTCTCTCTGTCAATTGGAATGAATTGCGCAAATGGTACACGCCAATCTTGAACGGAATTTCCCATTCGGGAGTTTTGCTTACCATTTGCACAAACCGTGAACCAACCGGTTTTTCCATGTAAATGGTAAACACTCACATGTGTATTCATTAGAATTTGCATATTGGTGGAAAAGAAATCTACAAGTTTTTATTTCGCATGTGATGTATTTGGTTTGCCCCGAATTAGGTAATTTCTTTTTCCATGTTTTTTAGACTAGCTGATTCTGCTAAAATTTTAAAATAAAAAGAAAACGTTACAAATAATGTTTTTCCTGTTACTTCTGATCTCATTACTATTCAGAGCGTGCAGCAGTTCTCTACTTGTACCAGGATGCCTGGTCTTCATTTGGCATACTTTTTTCGATTTTATTTATTTCGTCGTTTACTCCTCAGTTAGTTTTTGTTTCGATTGAGAAGATATATCAAACACTTCCACGCACATCAAAATGCTATTTTCAACTCCTTTCTCGAATTCTTTGTTTTCATCTGACGTCATCATTCTAAAATCTAAACTGTTAATTCTACAAAGCTATTCTTTTTATATCTTCTAGACATGGAAATCATTAATCGCTATGCAAAGTTTGGTATCGATCCAGTGATTCCTTTTGGAAATAAACTGAGCTATTTGAAATTTGTGATGTCCCGGATGAACGAGTTTCTGAACTGTCACAAAAACGGATATTTTTATATCGTTTTTAAATTTTCAGACGTGATAATAATTTAGAAGTGATGTCTAAACAGGTTTCAAGTGAAAGCTAATGATATTGACGGTAGAATCTACTCTACTTCTTGTGCAATTTTATGGCGGCCATATCAGTGCCCCTCTGAAGGACACAAACATGGCGGCGGCATACTAAATACTGTAATTTTCTGAAAATTAGTTTGGCAATAACTCGGTTATGAAAAACGCTACAAAGTTATAATTTAGACAAAATGTTTCTTATTACCATTTCTTTTACCTGCTAATTTTCTGATGTTGTTCATGCAAGCAAACAGTTTTTGTAATGTTGATGAAAACCACCAATACACCGCATTCTTGTAAAGGTTCGGGTGTATACTAAAAATCAAGTATACCACTGACTCTAAAGTATTGCGTAACTAGTTATGTATTTAAAATAAATACAGTGTATATATTTGACAATGTAAGAACAAAAAAAGTAAGAATTTTTTTTAATTTCCACCATTCTCCTTCAAACTTTAACAGCATTGTCAGTTGATAACTCGTTCCTTGGTTTCGCGTTGAAAAGTACAAGGAACGAAACAACACCACAGAAAACTTCAATGGCCTTCGTCCATGGAAAACCATCGGAATTCAATGTAAGTCTGGTAAACCAAAATACGAAACAGCGTTGATGAATGATAATGGATGTCGCATTTTGTAGTAATGGTGACTATGGTGCATGATTATACGTTGGATGTCCATAGAATTTAATGACATAAAGATAAGATTTAAAACACAGAAATTAGTGTTTTATAACGCTTTTTCGGAATTTTTAGGCCATTATTGCACCAAGATAAACCGAAATAACCAAAGATTGTAAAAGTTCATTACTATGAATTCGTTTACTCCCTTGTTGGACTACAAAAGTGGAACACAGTTGAAAACAATGACTAAAAATATTGTTAACTCTATGCATACCATTTGCAGATCATGAATCTTAAGAGCGATCTTTTTAATTGCTCCGTGTATCTCAATTTAGTAATTTCATTCCTTCTGTCTTTCCCTCCTAGGCTCACAAAAGTTATCTAAAAGCGATTTACAAACACACGAGGATACACACAGCATTGGTAGGTACTAGAGTTACTGTAGGTTATATCCCTTTTATGTTTTCTCTTTTAACGTTTTTGATAGATTTAAAAAAAACTCTCTGGGCGGACCATCACGTCGTCTTAAATTGGACAACAAAACCAGATAAATAGCTCTGTGATGACGAATACATGAATGAAATGATATATATGAACTGCGGAAATGAAATTAAATGAATAAATGATCATCGCAGTTATGAATGCAATTTAAGCAATTGCAATTTAAGCCTGAAAAAAATTCAGGCTTCAACAGGATTTGAACCCGTGACCTCCGCGTTACAAGTGCGATGCTCTACCAACTGAGCTATGAAGCCACACGTTGGGAGCAGGTCAATTGTGAGTTTATACACCCGTGATAGGAATGAATAATGTAATGATGAATACATGAATGAAATCATGAATGAAATACAATTTAAGAAATTGCAATTTAAATAGGTCTATTCAAAATCTTGCTGGCAGCTATTGACAAGTCCACTCTGATCAATCAGTAGAACCTATTATCCTGGAATTTGAAATTGCCTGTTTACAGAAGAGTGATTATTAAATTGATATGAGATGACATGTTTGGTTCAGTCAACAGGAGGAGTGAAAATTGACTTGCCTTTCATCGTCAACCATGGAAATATAAATTTGACCAGTATTAGACGATTGTTGAGAAAATCTAAGGTACACTTGGGGAGACTTTTGTCTATTTTTAACCCTTACCTCAAGCCTGCTTTTTTGAGTAAGTAAACACTTTATTGAGCATTATTATTACTTATACAACTTTATACAATTTGATGCTCTACTTACAATACCTTACATTACATACAATACGATACTTACACTACTTACAATACGATACTTACACTACTTACAATACGGTACTTACACTACTTACAATACGGTACTTACGCTGCTTTATAATATTACAATACTCGTTGCACTACTTATAATACGATACTTACACTACTTACAATACGATACTTACACTACTTATAATACGATACTTGCACTGCTTGCAATACGGTACTTACGCTACTTATCATACGATACTTGCACTGCTCACAATGCAGTACTTACACTGTTACAAATGCTAATTTATACTTACATAACAATACTTACACTACTTGCAAAAGCGATTTCGCTGCTTATATTGCGATTACTTACACTACATTGTTATTACTAACTCTATGTTTAACTCAAACCAGTAGATATATTAGTAATGAAAATAGAGTAAATTTAAATTCAATATAGCGAAAATAAATATATACTGAACATACTATTTTACAATTATTATTTCTATATTATGTAATTAGTCACGTTTACGTGTCATATAGCACTTATTATTTTACTATATATAATCAGTTATTATTTAATAAATGGTTTCCATTTTGCCTGACATTTTTTCAAGCTCAAGTTGTTTTGAGCAGCTATGAGCTTTTTAGTGTTATATTTATTCTTAACTATAACTTCGAACGGTAAAAATAGGGGGATTCGTTTATTCTTGCGACAGGTCCACAAATAAAGTTTACCTAAAATAATGAAGTAATTAAACAGGTCGGATTTCTTATCAAATATTCCTAATATAATATCTCTATATTCAAGTTTCTTTTGCTCTTTGAGTTTCTTTTGTTCTGAGAATTTGGCAATACATCAAACAATGCTCCTTGTTGATGATTGTCTTAGAGAGGCTCATCATCTCTCTTCTTTACCATATACTAGCAGTGCTGGCCTGGGTCATTGCGTTGTGTTCTTGGGCAAAACACTTCACTCTCACAGTGCCTTCCTCTACCGATAAGTATAAATGGGTATCGGCGACAAAATGCTGGGGCGGGGTAACCTGACGTTGGACTAGCATCTTGCAATAAGGGTTCATGCTACAGAAACCAGGATAAGCTCCGACAGTGTGGGCCAGTTTGGTCTGAGGGCGGCTTTTTACAATACAAACAGTGATCAGAATCTAATTTCTCCTTAAACAATCGATACAAAGTCAGGCTTGCAGGTCATATACATGGGAATGAAGAAACTGATCGTACAGTAGAATTGTTCCTGATACATAGTGTTATTACACTATCAGGGCCAACATAATGTTATTACACTATCAGGGCCAACTTCGTTCCCAGGATTTCTAAAAATGGCGGCTGATCCAACCTCGTTCCAGGAACTTTCGTTTTTCAAGATGGCGGCTGACGGACCGCCATTTTGAGAAGGTCCTGAGGACGATGTTTATATCAGGGCTTAGATCAGTATGAACATCAAGGGCTGCTCTATCGAGGTTTAATATAAAATGTTGAGATTTGCTTCATTTTAGGGATTGAGATGTCTCACACAGCATGGTAACGAGTTATCAACCATAAACAACGCATTCAAATTCGTAGTGGCGGGAAGTTAAAAAGCCATCCATTTTCCGTAAAAAGAAACAACAGTGTATGCGTTATTTTAGCAGGTGTTTGTTTTTATATAATCTAAATAGACAACGGGTTTAAGTTATTTATAGGTCTGGGTTCACCTTACGAAGAACATCTAGCACTAGAAGCGATTGCACAAGGATGTATCTTCATTAATCCTAAAGTAAGAGATGTTAGATTTTGCTGTTATTGTATTTACTATAAACATGTTGTGCTATCACCTTTCTCTAAAATATCTGCTCTTTCTGTTGATTAGTAACACAAATCATGATCTAATTTGAACAATGCCATCGTTTGTGTTAGCTAAACAACTTACACATGTACAAATTAGTCAGAATTCCTTCAACTTTTAGTTTCTGTGCCTTTGGTTGGCTATGACTAATATTATTCCTCGAACATATCTGATAATTTGTCTGGTTAAAGAGGAATGCTTTCTTAAAGTTATGAATTTAACTAGCTTTGATGTGCAGTGTATTTCATTATTAGATATTATTTGTTTGTTTGTTTGTTGTTGTTGAGGTTTTTTCACTTTTTACTCAATTACTCATAATTTTGCTTTTCAAGTTTACACCACATAAAAATCGTCTCAACGCTAAAACCTCTGAAAGATCAGCCATCCGCAAGAAACGTAAGTACTTAGTGCAAATAATGTACTACAATCAAAGACATAAATAAACATTAAATAGAAGAAAGTGACGAGAAATAAATAAGTAAATAAATAGACTTTAAAAAAAGAAGTGTATAGCCAACAGTCTCCTCTTCGTATTTATGACTAAACCATATTGCTGTTGACTTTAGCATGAAATTTAGTGTTTCAAGAAGAAAACAAGAAAAAATATTGTGTGCGGCCGTTGTAAATAAATCTGCATACAATTACCCAAACAGGCTCTAATTATTTGTTATCCGGTCAGAAATAATGTATACACTCAGTTCGTATAGTCATGTCAACTCGTTTCCATAAAAACACATCATAAAGTCACCGTTACCGAAATAAATCCGTAGGCTCAATCAAACAGCGTGGCAAACATCAGTGGAGCAAACAAAAATGCCAAAATTTAGGTTGGAGCTCTCTCCCACTTTGTTTCAATTATGTAACCAAAAACGTTTCTATTGGTTAGTTGCTCGGACACACGTCATAACCTATTGTGTTTTGTGCACGGTGAAGGTCCAAAAAGCGAACGGAACGAAGCGAGGGGGGGAGGCGTTGAAAAACTATGTAGCGTAGCATAATTCCACATTCCAAGAATTACTATTTTACGTACGTTTGGTGTGACGAACGCGGCATACCTAAAGGGGTCTAGGGAGACTGCAAAAACGTGGAGTGGGATTGGAGAGAGAGAAAGTGTCGATGCTACAAAAGAGAGCTTCTAGAATCCACGTAACTTCAAGTCAAATCCTGCTTGTGGGCTCCACAACCAATCCACGTAAAAACCATAGTGGAAAGAGCTTACATTCATGTTACAATGTAATGTGAAAAGGTTATAAAATGGAAAGAAATTATGGTATATTTTAAGCGTGGTAGAGATATGAGAAATATATTATTCTGTCAGTGACAAAAGCTACTCGGAAAAAAAATTCCGAGTTCCCCCAACAGGAGTCGAACCTATGACCTTCCGCACACCGGTCGGACGCTCTACCACTGAGCCACAGGAAACTCGTGGGAGCTAAGGCCATATAACTAGGTTTCAAGTGTGACAAACATCCCGCATACTGCTAGGATTAGAATTGTCGATGAATGAGAATTTGTGGAAAGAAATGATGGTATATTTTAAGCTTGGTAGAAATATGAGAAATATATTATTTCAGTCAGTGACACTGACTGAATAATATCTTTCTCAGGTTATAAAATGTGTGTAGAATAATGAAATTTTTCATTTTGCAGTTAAGATCGCAGCATCCTTATGCAGAGACATTTGTTGGACATCCATTAGTTTATACAATTAACATTTGGAATAAGACAGAGGTGACAAAAACAATAAAAACCATTATAGGCAAACAGGTGAGAGGGTTATCAGCAAAGTTCTGAATTCCATCCTTTTTAACACACGGCTTCTTGACACTTTTTTTTTTACTTTTCAGGTGAAACCATTTGTTCCTTTCGAATTTTCCTGCGAAGGAATGCTGGAAAGATTAAATGCTTATATCGAAAATCAGGTAAGACCAACTCTATCTGCAGCCTGACTCGTATTTGCTTATCAGTAATAATATGAATTCATCGAAAACATTTCCAACGACACCATGAGCCGCTAAGCTCTAAATCAAAGCAGACCGCTGAGTTGACCGTAATGTATTCTTGCTTATTTTAAAATTATTTTTTCTGGATCTTCTTGTAATATGTTTGCTGTAAATCGTATCCCTTATCTCCTTTTCTTATTTCGTTTCTTTTTTCGTGGCTTCTCGCCGCGAATGGTTTCATTTTTCTCATGTCACAAGCATGAACTGAAAGGTTGATTTTGCTTTCTTATTAAAAGGATTTCTGTGACAGATCGCACCAGTGGCCACTTCAGAATGACGACTTACAAATCACCATGGCACGTGCTGGGACATCTTGTACTGACACATGTTTTAGAGAAGGTACCTTGCTCTTAGAGTCACCGTTAGTACTGGTAAAATTTGATTTAATGAGTCAACAACCTTATGTACATGGTAGTTGAGTCACGTTTTTGGCGGCTTTTTCACGAATCTTAACATTCAGTAATTAATTTTAAATTTGCCTTGCTAGTAAGTTTTCATTGTCCAAAAGTCAGTCTGTTTGAACATATTCCAAGGCTCGTTACATTATTTGATGAAATAGGCCATTTCTGAGTTGTCATTTGCTTCTCTTTCAAACGAATCTTCGTGCAAAACCATTCAAATGAAAATGAGTTTGTTTGCATGAAAAGGCACATGCGAGTAAAACTCATTTTCATTTGAATGGTTTTGCACGAAGACTCGTTTTGAAACGGCAAAAGACAACTCGGAAATGGCCTATTGCATGGTAATATAGGCAAAGATCCCTTCATCCATATTTTCGTCAAAACTAGCTCGTGCTATTCCCCAAGTCACTTTTGAATTGCATACCTGGTGCTGTCCTCACGAACGAATTCACAAAGCAGCAAAGGTAAAACGTACACCCACGAAAACATTGTGAAGATAAGAAAGGATTGAAAGCAATAAACGAGGCTGGGGTAAATATTGAGCAAGGGAAATAATTTGCTTTTTAAATGCCTATTAGGGCCACACAGACTAGAGAGATAGTTGTCGACAAACTATTTAGTTGTCGATCATAAAACGTTGTCGATAACAAAAAAGCCAGTGTGTGAAGAGCTAGTTATCGATAACTAAGGCCCTTAGTTATCGATAACTAGCTTCACACACTGGCTTTTTTGTTATCGACAACTTTTTATGATCGACAACTAAATAGTTATCGATAATAATTGGCCTAGTCTGTGGAGGCCCTTACAGTGGCTTAAATGAAACAAAATACAATTACAATAGGGTAAAGAACCAATCTAATGAATATAAAATGATTCTACACTTCTCACTCTTGAAGAGGAAACAAGTGATAATGTCCACTTTGATCACATGACAGTTACTTCCAGGAATGTTGCATTAACGCTAATATGCAAGCTCCACGTCATCAACACAAAATGAAAGTTACATTAGAAGATTTGTTCTAGTTGAATCATGAATTCATCATCAACATTCCAAAAGACACCAGGGGGTAACATTCCTTCCATTTATTACAGTGTCAAGCGAATAACCTGTGATACTCATACAAATGGAAGATAACTAGTATTTACACTGGTTATTCTCAGGGTTCGCCAACTATACCGTATAAGTTATATAATTAAATCATTTCCAAACTGAATCACTCTTACAGTGCGACTACTGTAACCCGGGGGCCACTAGGCAATGAAAACTAAATCACATATTGTAGAGCGGAATAGAGAAATTCAACTTAATTCCACGTTGAAAGGTTGTATTGAACTGAAAACTTATTAGCTCAAACAACTGAAGTTGAAATTCTTCGTTTCCATTCTGTAAGATGGTTTGGGTTTTCTTTGTCTAAGTGGCCCCCCGGTTATAGTAGTCGCACTGTAAAAATGGTTTAACTGAAAAAGAACTGAAATCGTCGTAGTGTTCTCAAGATGGAGTTGTTGCATAAATATTACACAACATTATTTTCGGTTTCTTTGTTTTCCCAGGTCTGGCATGTGAACCAGAGTATTTTCCATCTCTTAAATTCCAGGTACTATTCCAATATTCTACTCAGTCTATAACCACATACCTACATCATCGTAACTTAAAGGAGCAATGTCACGATATTTGAAGTCATTTTTGCGAAGTGCAAAATCACCTTCAAACTGAACAAACTCCTCAAAATAATAGTTTGCTAAGGTAGAAAAAACACCAAAGAGGTGATAATAGACCAAACATGAACAAGGATGGTTGAGGATGGAGAAGAATTTAAGGCGGATAGCCACAATGCCGAACTTGAAAAAATTGGCAAATTTTTTTCAAAGATGCGCAACCGTGCGTAGCTACTTTAACTTATATTATATGATGGGCCAAGACCCAGTGAACTATTTTGCAGGTCATGACATATTTGTGGACTCCAACAATGTAACTTCTTTCTTTGCATGCGGTTGTAATAATGAGCCGTTATGTGTGTTAACGGAAAAACGCCTTATGAGAAAAACTGCTACTTACGCAGCGGTTTTGTACTGATTGCGGCTGCAAATGAAACAACGTAGAAATCACAACTGAAGAAGAAAAAAGGAACCAGGGGAATCACGAATCAGCCAAATCACGAATAAGTCGCCAATAAATGAATTTTCCATTACCATTAACAGCGTAAATGATTTTGAGATAATAAATATTTTTTTACGTTTTCAGTAACGTTTCCACCTGTGTAGAAGTTATATCCGAGGAAAGCAATGTAGCTCCAGCCATAGAAGGAGTCACTTCAAGATGTGTGTTTCAGCAACAACCTCTTTTATTCAGTTGTGCCGGTCACCATCCTTCTTACAAGAGATTCTGTCCTTGCAGACGTTACAGAAAAGGACAAATAGCGCTCTGTAAAAGTTGTTTTTGAAATCGATTAAGTCTTGTAGAAAGAAATGATGGTATATAATTTTTGAGCTAGTTAGAAATATGAGAAAGATATTATTCATTCACTGGCACAAGTTCCCCGGAAGAACAATTCCGAGTTCCCCCAACAGGACTCGAACCTATGATCTTCCACACACTCGTCGGACGCTCTACCCTGAGCCACAGGAGACTCGTGGGAGCTTTGGCCATATAACTAGGTTTAAATAACATATTTCTGTGATGAACTATTTAAACATCTGTTAAAAAAAATTGTTATGTCAAAAAACTCTTTATGTTTAAAAAGAGCTTGTGAATAGAATACGAACTTGGAACTGGTCGACTATTTGTATAAACCACTTTCACTCAGTTCAACCACGCCTTCTCAATTAGAAGATGGTACTGTTTGTTGACATTGTGTATTATCGTAATTAATCTACTTGAACCATTTATGAGGAACTCAGAACTACAGAATTGCAGAGCCTACTCCAACTACAGCATGCACAGCTTTTGGATCTCATCCAACGTACACCGACAAAACATTAGGAACTTGAATAAAATGGAATTGTTCAATTTTGGATGCTAAATGAATGAAAATTTTCTGACTTTTTATCAAAACGCAAATTTCCAAGTGAGATCCGACGAGAACATCGATGAATAAGGCGAAGCAATAGCTTGAATATATGCCGGGATATATAACGACCTCAAAAGAAAACCGGATGTAGTTGCATAAAAGTAGACTAGAAGGGGAAAGCTGTGTATTATAATTACTCATTTCACACACGATTGGGAAGGTAAAACTAAGACTACTTTATAAACAACGTCAAAACAAAATACAGAAAGGTGAAGCAACTGCAACCGTCAACGATACAATTTAAATTTCCTGTCGCTGAATTTTAAACACCCGTGGGTTTCGTAGTGAAGCGGTCCGCTATAAACGTGTCCAAGAATTGTTCGCGTTTATTCAATGAATATTCCTCTGATAGCAATGAGAGCAATGAAAGTCAATGAGATCAAACGAAAGCGTTACAGTAATTAAGTGAGACCCAAATATATTCTGGAAATCGAATTAGTGGTTTAACGTCATCAGTATGGAATTTCTGGCTGTAAATCGCAGACGACCTTTCTCGCCGGACGCTGCAAGTGGCGTGCGATGGAAGGCGGCTGTATTTGCAGGCTAAGGACTCTTGGACTGCGCATGTCATGGCGGAACGTTTTATCGCAGAGTCTCGAACATAGTATCTCGTTTTCCGTTTCCGCTGGATAGTAACGAGATTGTGGCGCGAACGGCTATTATATATCTGCCTGCTGTTTGCCGCGAAAAACTACAGTGATTCTAGAGCTGAAATGTTATAGCGCCTGGATTGTCAAACCGCAAGTGACCATGGTACTAACGATACGTTTTATTTACCTATTTAATTAAGTTATAACGTTCTGATCGTCTAAAGCAAAGACATGCAAAAATTAAGGAACTCGACGTTTCGGTGTCATCATGACGCCATTATCAAGAGTAAGAAAAATATAACAAAGCGAATATTATATAGGTTAGAGCTGAAATTTACATAATCAATGGATGGCTAAACAAACACTTTAGCGCGAATTGAGTCCGTTTGCACGTTCAGTTCTGGTTTGAGTTTGCGTATGAATAGCATCTCTTTAATGAGGCAATCAAATTTGCTGGTGCATTTCGCATGCACGTGAAACTGTTCTAAAAGACACTGTGGTTTCTGGCCATTGTGTTTTGCTGGTAGTGTTTGTAAATGGAAGATGACTTTCTTTTATGACCGTCCACGCGCTCGTGCAGGTGCCCACGCGTATAGCTCACATATCCTGCATCGCACAGGTTACATTTAAACTTATAAACTACACATTGTGATGATGAATATATGATGAATTAAATCATATATATATATATATATATATGAACTGCGGAAATGAAATGAAATGGAATGATCATCGCAGTTGTTAATGCAATTTAAGCAATTGCAATTAAATTTTTTTAATTAATTGCAATTGCTTAAATTGCATTCACAACAGCGATGATCATTCATTCATTTCAAACTACACATTGTTGGTTTACAATAGTGGGCTTAGCTTCTTGCACCTTGAGATCTTCATTGAGCTTCCGACTTACAAACACAGGTTGGATGGCGGTTCTTACTTTTAAACTTAGATTGCTGAGTTGCTGTTCACAACGTTCGCTGAACTTTGATCTTTAAACGGTAGAATGACTCTAACAAAGTTCGTTTTGTTTTTCTAACTTATTTATCATTCATTCGGTAGCAGCGCTACAGTTAACACTTTTACCGCATTTTCAATTCTTTCTAATTTAATTTTTTACAAAACACATGGACTTTTTTAATAAACCTGAAACCAACACCACGTGACGTCTCGGTTTTATTCTGATCACCATTCAAGACTAAATTACAAATTCTCAGTTTCATCTCAATTTGACAGCAAACATCACAAATCGTCGAATCAGTTTTCATCCCGTAATGTGAACTACTATTAATTATGTCAACAAAACATCTGTAAGATACTTCACTCCCTTCATTTACTGAGGATCATCATTTTAGTAAGTAAAGGAACCAGTTTAATTTGTGCAAGAGAGTGATCCAGTTGGCCCGTGGTACCGAGAAAGAAAACTATCTTAGTCCAGGGCTTAGTTTTGTGAAACATTTTTGTGCGACAAACGCTTAGTGGCATAAAGAATATCATGAAGAAATCATCTTGTGAATTATTGCTGCAGTACTACCCCAAAATCTCCGAACTTGAAGACCTTCGTTCGACTTACATCGCTAATTGTGTCTTCAACAGTTTTCTGTCCTATACCACCATCATATTGAACATTGTAACAATCTACGCGATAAGAAAGACTGCGTCGTTGCCAAATACATTAAAAACATTGCTCCTGAGTCTCGCTGTTTCTGATGTTGGTGTTGGTTTATTGGGCCAACCATTTTACATCTCACTTCTGGTCAACGGGTTACAACAGAAAATTCCAAGCTGTAACACATATAAGGCTTTTGATATCACGATGAGTAATTTTTCTATAGCTTCATTCTTGGGTGTTGTGGCCATAAGTGTGGACAGGTTCTTGGCGATTCATCTTCATCTCAGATATCAGGAACTTGTGACTCACAAGCGTGTTGTTGCTATGGTGATCTCTATATGGGTCCTTAGTGCATTTCTTTCTTTGTTAACGTTGTGGGTTCCACTCGACATTGCTTCCCAGATTATATTCATTATTGGAGTTGTTTGTCTCCTTTTTACAACATTGGTTTACATCAAGATTTATTTAACTGTACGACGCCACAAAAATCAGATTCAGGTTCTGCAAGTACAACAAGTAGCACAGAATGGCGAAATGACAAATTTTGCCAGCATCATAAAATCCGTTGTCGATATATTCTTCGTGTTTCTTCTGTTTTTGGTTTGTTATTTACCTCACTTTATCTGTTGGCCGCCCTTGAAGTCTACGGACCGAGTATAGCTTTGAAAAGACTTTATCTTTTCTCATATACTCTCGTATATCTTAATTCATCTCTTAACCCTGTAATTTACTGCTGGAAGATGAGACACATTCGACACGTTATCATGGACATACTGCGGGAAATGTCTTGTCAAAGAGATCATCCATGACACTAATCGTAAGGGAGAACATGCTATACCTTGATTCCTCGACGCCTCCTGTATATAACAAGGACCGCCAGAATTCCGAACTCGAGCTGTATAAAGACAAACGAGAAAGCCTAATAAAACTGACTCACAGTAAAACAGACATTGAAAATAAATTTATGCCATATATCAGAATTAAAGAGAATATGTAGCAATGTTGTTCCGCTTTGTAACCGATGTATAAAATTAAAATTGTGTTCTTGTAAAAGGTGGTGCAGGTATTCATCTATTTGCATTCTTTCTCTATTTTGTAAGGTGTATTTTATGTAGCTTGCAGTTAAGATCAGTTTGGCGTGTGTTTAAAACGTGTGCGTCTCTACTAGTGTACATTATGGTCGTCTAGCCGTGGTTGGCCGGTGGGTGATCTTGGCAGTGCTTCTTGTATTAAACTAGCTGGCATGCAAATGAGCTCCGTCTTTGCCGCTTGTCATTGTAGCATTTCGGCAATCTTGGTGGGTTTTCAGCATAGGATTTTGTTGCATTAAATGTTACATTGGTAAACCTTGGCTACTCGGCGTAACAATGTGGAAAGCATAGCGTATCTTCAGCATTGCATTCACATGTTAACAGAGAAGAGATAGAGAGAGCGACAAAGCTATTTCGATATTGTTATATTTTTCTTTACTGCGGTGTTTTTATGCAAAGTACGAAATTGGTTGGGAGATAATTGGACGAGAAAAGTTGAAAGCTTGTACATGTTATGTAGGTTGCGAATCGTTACAGAATAATAAATAATAAAAATTTGAGTTGCGCTCTGACAGTCTTCTTCGTTTAAGATTTATTTGTTTACTGTAAACATAAAAAAAATCACTTAATCGCACTTACGGTAAACAAATTAACAAAAATATCAAATTACATGCGCTCGCGAGAAAACAAAAGTATCAAATTACATACGCTGGGAGAAAAACAAAAGTATCAAATTACATACGCTTGCGAGAAAAACAAAAGTATCAAATTACATACGTTTGCGAGAAAAAACAAAAAGTATCAAGTTACATACGCTTGCGAGAAAAACAAAAGTATCAAATTACATACGCTTGGGAGAAAAACAAAAGTATCAAATTACATACGCTTGCCAGAAAAACAAAAGTATCAATTACATACGGTTGCGAGAAAAACAAAAGTATCAAATTACATACGCTGGGAGAAAACAAATTAAAGTATTAAGTTACATACGCTTGGGAGAAAAACAAAAGTATCAAATTACATACGCTTGGGAGCAAAACAAATTAAAGTATTAAGTTACATACGTTTGCAAGAAAAACAAAATTGTAGTGATATTGCCCTTTCTGGGATACGATTTTCTCCAAACAGGACACAATAAAGGTAAACAGCAATAACATTTGCTTTGCTTAGAAATAGCCCCAACACACACTTTGCAGATGAATAGATATTGTTGCAGTCTTCAGTGGCACCTAGTTGTGTCTGTACGTAAGCCTTGCCTTGAACAGCAAACAAAGCTGCTGTATTTTTTTGTCCGTTGATAAAACAAGTTTAGGAACTAATCTCTGGCGGCCTGGGAGATCTGGGTACGAGTTTGCGGAAGAAACATTGTCAGTTCTCTCACATATCGTATCCACTAAACTAGAATGTACTTTTATAGCACTGAAATCGTAACCAGCCAAACTTCTTTCATAAAACCTGGATGTTTGATTAGTGCTTGATTAAGATTAGAAATTAGAAAACTACGCCCTCCAGCAAGGCAGCAACTCCCAATACTAAACAGTAACAGAAATAACACTTGCACGCCTTGCGTGCCTATGTTTGTCAATCAAATGCACATGGAAAATGTCCAATCTTCCCTTGCACGTTAAAATAAATAATAGGCGAATGAGATCGCAAAGGGTACAAGCGGTGTAAAAGTTAGTTAGCGGAGAGCAATAGCAGTTATTACAGATGTCAGCGGTTTGACATGCAACGAGGCGAAAAGGGTCAATCGCATTGTATTGGCCATTAGCCCATTTGTAGGCTCAGATTACCAGCCGCTGTTCGGAAAAATGAGCCAGAACGAAGACCGGACTCGACGAGAGCGGCGGAAATCGAGCCTAACTCGTTTGCATACTTTTTAAAAACAAAAGAATATTTGACTGCGGGCTCAACTGTAATAACTGCTATTCGTCAAATTTCCTGAACACACAGAAGCTCAGCTCTCGGATTCAATTATCATATATTTTAGAATTTAAACAGACTTAAGCTTATATACATTCCAAAATGACAACAACCAATTGGAAATCCTTGTCAACGTCTTTTTCTGTCACACAAATATGTCATGTGAACTATGTTAATTTCAAGAAAGAAATGTGTTGGACACTTTCTGTCACTCTGTTATCTATAAATAATAAATAGAGTGAAAAAATATTTCTATTGAAATGCTTTAATTACGTTTAACAGATAGTGCTCTACTTACTAAATGTAAGAAATGAAAACAATTATATTTGTATTTCTTGACTTCTTGTAGATAATTTTATTTATTTAGTGTTTGAATTGCTTTCACCAGCAATATGGTTTTTAACTATTTTTTTTCAATTTTATTATCCAGTTTACTTTTCTATTAGAATGAGACGTTTAGAATGAGACGTTTTTATTATAAGCGGAGGTTCCGTCTGATCCAGTTATGATCAATACTGTCTTTGTTGACATCAATGCTCAAACCACACCTATTGATAATGTTGAAGTTTGAACTAAACGTGTTAAAATTAACATTAGAAATCAAACTGTGGCTAAATCAATCTTAAAACTGGCTGCCATTTTTAAGTTTGTTTATACCCGAAATATATATTCCATTAATAAGTAGTTTCAAATGCAAATTTTGGAAGTTTTACAGGTATATATATAAGCGGATTAAAGTGTGAAAATGTGAATAATACAATGCAGCGAAATTAAGAGTAAATAATACAAGAAAGATTGTTCATAGATTAAAACAAAAAACAAAAGGCAAAAAAAACAAAAAACAAATTAAACAAAAGTTTGCGCGAATTGAGTCTGATTGATTCAGACTAAAGACTAAGACTAATTGAAAAAAAATAGTTAAAAGCCATATTGCTGGTGAAAGCAATTCCAAACACTAAATAAATAAAATTATCTACAAGAAGTCAAGAAATACAAATATAATTGTTTTCATTTCCTTACATTTAAAGTAGATCACTATCTGTTAAACGTAATTAAAGCATTTTAATTAAAGCATTTGATTCAGGGTTCTAAAGAAATGCCGCGGGAAGCTGGAATGTCTCATCTACGAAATGCTCCACATTAAAAACAAGAGACCGGAATTGAACACTCAATCAGACTCAATTCGCGCAAAACTTTTTGTTTAATTTTGTTTTTGTTTTTTGCCTTTTGTTTTTTGTTTTAATCTATGAACAATCTTTCTTGTATTATTTACTCTTAATTTCGCTGCATTGTATTATTCACATTTTCACACTTTAATCCGCTTATATATATACCTGTAAAACTTCCAAAATTTGCATTTGAAAATGATGACATGGAGTCGTCGAAACGTCATGCTTTTATCCGCGTTAATATTTCTCATAAAATGTTTTCCCAAATCTTGTCTTATTAGAAATAAGTAGTTTATTCCAACAATTTTCTAGCGAATATCAGGATACTTTGTTACGGAAAATCCCTACTGTGTTTCTCAGATGCTCGAACGTGGCAATCATTTTTTCTTCTTTTTTTGCTTGTCGACTGTGGCGTGAACTAAGTTTGCTCCTGCCAGAATATCTACAGTTACACATACAAAGTTTAGGAGCCCTTTGACATTTTAGATTCCTTTCATATTTTAAAGTTCTTTGGCATTTTCGATTCTTCAGCCATCCTTGCAGAATAATTGCTTCACTCCATTACGAATATCATTCATTCTCCAAAGGTAAAGGCCTGGGTTGAGTGACGAAGACAAAAATAAAAGCACCAAGGACAAATTAGTGACCACATATAATTCTGAACTATATCCAAAACTAACATATACTCCAACACAGATAACATAAGGTAAGAAACAGAAAGAAAATAGCAATAAAATATATAACATGGAGGCCACAGATTTCTTGTATTTCGCAAGGTCTATTGCCGATTGACCAAATTTCTGAGATGTCTTGTTTGCTTGGACTTGTTGCTGGTGACGACGAATGATTCGGTAAACTTTAAAATAGGCGAACGACGTGGTAAGATAGCAAGTCATCATCAATGTCGGGATCACAGTATTCGTTTCCTTTCCATCAGTTTCATTAAAGATGTCTAAAAGCGAAAAACAAACAAGGGAATGGGAAAGAGGAACAGCATGGCAAATGTGAAACATCCACGATGCGATGTAACCAAGGATCGTCGAGACATGTACAGCCATCGTTCAATGGATATGAGTGTTATAAAAAGTAATGTGATAAAAATGAAGTAGGTACCACTGCCGTCGGTGATTGTTTGAAGCGTGATAACAAGCGTTGGTTTATCTCTAACTATCCCAGGGTTTGTTGAGTACAGCAAGATGTTTGCGGTGTAGAAAGGCTGGGCGATCAGTCCAGTACACAAGTCTGTGAACGCTAATCCACTCATTAGAATGTGGAATGCTGTTCTCACAAACGTCTTCTTCCAAATTGCCGCCAAAATCAGCACATTCCAGCTACAGTCACAGGAGATAAAACAGCGATAATTATAGAAGTCGAGACAGTAAACGCACATATGAAAGAATGACACTTTCTCCCGCCATCGTCCAAGGTACAGGCGGCGTAAAAACTAGCTGGCGGAGAACAATTGGTCAAATTTGCCATAGCTTCAGCTGTCTTCGTTCCGTGTACGTTTGATCGTGATTTCAACGAGAACAGTAAATCACAGAAGATCAGCCCAGATGATTAGTTATAATTCGAACCTAGCTGTTTTATATTTCTACCACTATTTCTATCGAAAACGAACAAAATAAATCATTTGTAATAACGACGTACTGTCTGAATCAGTTTTGTCTTCAATGGTGCATGTCGGTCTTTTACTGCATTGGCACGATTCAGACGATTGCTCAACACTACCTGTGTACTTATTGACAATGCTGAAATCCGAACTTTTACATTGGCCGTAGAATACAAACTGTAAATTAATTAAACCAAAACTTGACATTCATGCAAGTTTGCTGAAACAAAGACAAATAATAATTAATTTTATTGAATCAGAAAGGTACATATTCCTTCCAGAGTGCTTTTTACAGGTAAGTAATTTCTAACAACTATCAAATGGCTATTTATAAATTTCTTGTGAAGATCAAGCGCCTTTCTAATGGAAAATCAGCCTATTGAATGCAAACTAAAATTTTAGCAAATCTAAACGCCTACTTTTTTAAATCTTATTATTCTTATTATATATGACAATCAACAAAAACATCGAATGTGTTGATTTTACCATCGGATGTCGGCGGGTATTTTACCGCGTGGAGTTGAATCATATTCCATGCAGATATAATCTGCATCCACAATGAGAAACACGTAAAATCCACGTCACCGAGAACAAAGAGTACTTTGAGAGCTATCACTAAAGAATATTTGTTTCACTCCAATACGAATATCATTCAAGATCATTCTTCAAAGGTAACAAAACCTGGGTTGAATGAAAAAGTCATTGATGCACTCCACTAGAGACAATATAATGAATGAAACAGCGAGAAAATAACATAATAATATATAACATCAAAACCACAGACTTCGACGAATAATTCGGTAAACTAGTTAAAATAAGCAATTGACGGGTAAGATAACAAGAGAGCATTAGTGTAATAATCAAAACATACTTCCATACCTTTCAAACATTGTCTAATACGTGGCAAACAAAATGGAAATGCTTTTTGTATGATAACGAATTTCCTCTCCCAAATCCTACAAAGTCGAAATGAACTCTCAAGGAGTTCTGTTAAATGTCTTATCAGCAAGAAATTGCGGCGGCAATTGTGTTCGATGCTGTTGTTTTTTTAATTTAAACTCAGTGTTTACCTTTTCCTTTATATTTTTTTATAATATAATTAAAGATAGAATGAATGACAAAGTTAAAAGTAATAATAAAAAGAGTTAGCAGGTGAAACGATCCGTATTTATTTTACACTGCTTTCTTTGCAAAAAATCGACACCAAAACGACAGTTTTATCTGTCCAAAAACGACAGGCATTAATTTGTCATTATAATATAAGAAAGTTCGAGGTGAAATCAGATGATAGCTATATTGGCCGTCATATCTATATAAAGGGACAGAAGAATAAATGAACATCATAGGTATTATCTTTCTCGATTATACTGCTCACTAGTGAACTACGTTTTCTTTACGATGTTAAGACGGATTCCGCTCAACGTTCGAGCAATAAGTGCAAAATTAATTACTAAAAAACTACTCATAGCACGGTAACATTTTGAATATTATTTGAAACATATCACTTTAATTCACTTCTCCAAGTGACCCGCAATTAAATCATCAAGCATTCTCGAGAAAATTAATGTTGAACCTCGTAAAAATGATAAAAACGCACGCCATTTGTTTTGACTGACATGAAGCGTCTTTTTAATTAAAATATGCAATGACTTCTCTCGCGGGGTCAGCTTGGGAGCTAATTTATCGATAATTTCTTCTCTTAACTGTATTCAAAATGTTACCGTGCTATGAGTATTTTTTTGGTAAGTTAATTTTTGCACTTTTTGCTCGAACGTCCAGCGGAAATCGTCTTAACACTTTTGTGTGACCATTTTTCTGTTGTCAGTTTAACAAATAGATTCCATGTTGCGTGCGTCTGTTCAGTAATAGATCACAGATGACGTCAAAATGTGGTAAAGAACAAAAAAAGTGCCAACGAGCCGCTGCGGCGAGTTGGTCACTGATGTTCTTACCACATTTTGACGTCTTCTGTGATCTATTACTGAACAGACCCATGGCAACATGGAATCTATTTGTTTTATATAATTTTGGAGATATTCGCTTCGGATTTTCACTTGACTGTACGCTAAATAAGCCGATAAAAATTATGTCAACAAACATCGAGTTTAGGCCACAGTGTTTCCATGCACTCAAATAAAAACTTTGTGAAAACTAAACGGCTTAAAAATAAACTACAGCTCAACTCAGCAAATGTTTCGAGAAGCAAATATTTAGAGACTAACCCGGCTCTATTCCGTCCTGATATGAGGAAAAACAATCTGAATTATTCCAGTCCAAATCCCGTTGCAAGTCGCTTATAAACGGCGAACGATAATCCCGCTAAATTTCTCGGATTCTGTCACAAATTATGAGCTTAAAAGACCATCATATTTTCCTCCAAGTTCTAGCCAAGCTTGAACAGCGATTTAAAATTCGTATCAATTGATCTACATTGAATTTCCTACGGAATATTTCGAGTTTGATGAAAAGTTTT
The DNA here is from genome assembly GCA_029204205.1 of Desmophyllum pertusum. Classification (NCBI taxonomy): domain Eukaryota; kingdom Metazoa; phylum Cnidaria; class Anthozoa; order Scleractinia; family Caryophylliidae; genus Desmophyllum; species Desmophyllum pertusum. Next base: position 2,371,129 of record MU826834.1, on the reverse strand, counting down.
CAGCTCTGTTTTGAAACGGCGATGCGAAGAATTCGTGTTGTGGCAGGGCGCGCGTGTTTTTCCGCCACACGTGACGTCATTCGTGCGTCTGTACTCTAATAGATAACAGTTCTAACCAATCACGGCGCGAGTTTTACACAGTGAATTATATAATAGTTCATTTATGGAGAGGCAAAATGAAAAAACTGACCGAGCAATAAGTCAAGATGTGATTTATGTTATTTTTAGTCTACAAAATTGCCAACGTCACGATAATTTGCATATTGGCCCTTCATATCAGGTTAAACTTACCAGCCGTGGTTTACACATCAAATATGATCACTCGCTTCTTCAGTGTCATGAACAAAGATACGGGTCATGTTCAATAACACGACTTTCTCTCATCCAGAAAGTTTCCCACCGTTTGTAGTTCGGTCGAAAACAACTGGACAATGGATCTTTCATTTACAAACCGGAGTTGCTTTCTTGACTTCCATCATTATCGCTGTTTTAGGACCGGTGGCATGCAGTGGCGGGAAATGTACTGATTTTGGCGGAAATTTGGAAGAAGACGTTTGTGAGAACACTATTCCATATTCTTCTGAGTGGATTAGCTTTCACTGATTTGTGCACAGGACTCATCACCCAGCCTTTCGTGCTGCAGTCAATTTTATTTATATAACAAAACCTTGGGCGATTTGCGACAGGCAAACAAATTTAATCGCCCTAACTGCAACTGCTGATTGCAGTGCATGCAACCTACTGTTTTTTCCACCCTGGCTCGTTTTATAAAAGTCATGTCCATTGAACGATGGCTGCACATGTCTCGACGATCCTTGGTTACATCGTGGATGCCTATCAGTTACCACAGTTTTGCTTATTTAAATTCCCTTGGTTGTTTTAGGATTATTATACGACATAAAGGGATCTTATTGAGCGTCAGTTGCATATTACGATTATGGCACTGACGCTCGTTTGTTTTGTTTACCACGTCAATCGCCTATTTCAAAGTTTACGGAATTATTCGTCGTCACCAGCAGCAAGTCCAAGCAAACCAAGTATCCCAGAATTTTGGTCAATCGGCAATATACCTAAAGAAATAACAACAAATCTGTGTTCACGATCCTGTATATTCTACTGCTATTTTCGGTCTGTTTCTTGCCTTTTGCATTTGTTGTTTCTAGTGTGGTTTATCTCCTCTTGGGAGAGAGTACAGAAATATTGGTTGCTTCTAGTGTGTCCTTAGTGCTTTTATTTTTGTCGCGTTCACTCAACCCAGGTCTGTTGTACCTTGGAGGATGAATGATATTCGCAATGGAGTGAAACAATTATTCTGAAGAGATAGCTAACCAAACTTTGATCTCATTGTGTAGTAGTTAAGTAAATTCCGTTCCGTTTAAAAAGACGGTGTTTGTGGCATCAGATTTGCTTAGGAACTATTTCCATTTCTTATGCGCACGCCGCGTCTAATGCCGGCTTCTTATTTTAAAACTGGTCTGAACCTCGAAAGAAGCACGGAACAGGCCAGGAAGTTATGATGAAACTACCGTTCAACAGTTGTGATTGGAATGGTTGAACACTACGGTCTTTTTCATCCACAGATCTTGATGGAAAAATTCACCACAATCTACTGCTTAGTAGCTCTCATTTGAATTATTAGACAATAGGGTTTTATCCACAGACTAAAACTGAGTTAGTAGCCTTACCCCGTTCACACCAAAGGTTAAACATGTTTAAATGTTGCTTTAATAACCTTGTTTTATTAAACAACCCGTTCACACCGCGGGTGCGTTTTACAGAACACGTCTGAAACCTTGATTAACAAAACTACCTTGAAGAGGTAGTTTAACTTTCGTTTTAACTAAACACTTCCAAAATGGTGGTTAAAAAACCTCGAGGAAGAATTTGGGAGAATACGGAGACAAGTCTGTTACTTCAAAAGTGGGGGGACGAAAACATCCAACTGAAACTGAAATCCTGTACAAGAGAAGAAGCCTATCTGGCTCAGTAGATATTAGCGAATTTTTTGAAGACAGGGACGAAGAGGCATGCAAAACACGCATCCATACGTTAAATAAGTGCGTATCGGGCGTATAAAGACGAGTGTGCAAAGACCGGCAACGCAACGCCGAAGAAGAAGCCAGCTTTCTTTGACGAGGTGGAGGAGCTGCTGTCAGAAAAGCGTTGTACAAGGCCAAAGACTGTTATCAATTCCTCTCAAATTGTGGCTAATTCATTGGAGACAGTGGGGAGCGAAGATGACTATGGTCACTACGCAAACGAAAACAACGAGCCAGACATCCCTTCGACAATTACGATAAAGGCTTCATGTCAGGTACCAGCAATGAGCCAAATAAGGATGATGTGACAGGTAAGCCTTTAATAAAACTCCTGCCGATTGGACAGCAGACAATGGGTTGGACGAAAAATGTTACCAGTTCGTTTAGGTTGAGTAGTAGCCTGCAAATACAGCCGACTTTCAGGTTGATCGTTTCGTTTCTGTCCCGGGTTTCTTACTGTAAATTCATCATTTAGAGTTTTATTTTGCAAGAAAAATGAATTTGTATTACAATACTGAGAGATTATATTATCTGATTAGATTAGATTATCAGCCTCTAATTTTATTCGTTTCTGTTGGTTGTGTTGTTTACTGAAATAATTTGTGACCGTGCCGCCATTTTGTTCATTTTCAGAAACAACAACAGATGATGTGAAAGTCAAAACTACAACAAGCAAGAACGCCAAGGAAAAGAAAGATGTCCACCACGGACACCTTTTCTAAAATAGACTCATTTGTCAGCTATCAGCAAGCGGCTGATAGGAGTTTTCTTGAGGCAGAAGAGGCTAGGGAAAGGAAAGAGGAAGAAAGGGAGGAGAAGAGAAGAAAGGAAGATCACGATTTTTTGCTTAAACTTGCTCAGGTACTGCGACCGAAGTAGAAAACCTATATCAAGGTACTTAAGTACCTGTGACAGTTTTTTTATTTATGACGGGGTTAAAATGGCCGATTCTGGTTAGGACTTCTCGCATGCAACCCCACAACCCCACCGCGCACCGCGCTCAAACAAGGAGCGACGCCCGCTTCTCTGGCGGACTTTAGGAAATTTGGTTACAACGCTTGAAGACTTTTATTTTAGAAAATTTAGAACAAACATATTTTCCCAACCTGCAAACGAAAAACGCCCAATTTTGCAATTTTGG